>BJCM01066659.1:0-16649 GCA_018326385.1 Flaveria bidentis | reverse complement strand
AGGTAGTAGGAGGTAGGGTGGTGGATGGAGGATGGGTAGGTGGTTTAGGGCGACGTTGGTAGGTGAGAATGGGGTCAGGGTTCCATATGGTGTGGTTGTGGGCATCAGATGGGATTAGGTGTGTTGGAGGTGGTGATGGTGGAAATGTGGGGAAGGTGTAGGAATCGGTAAAAACCGTGGGTGAGGGGTCGGTGTCAAGGAAGGAATAGTCGTGAGTGTTTGATGCCTGAGAATATGGGTAAACAGATTCATCAAAGACAACATGACGAGAGAAGATAACTTTGCCGGTAATGAGGTCTAGGCAGCGATATCCTCGGTAATTTGCAGGGTACCCAAGGAATATGCAGCGGGTGGAACGTGGGGTGAACTTGTGTTGACGGGTGGCGGATAGCTTTGGGTAGCATGCACACCTGAAGACACGAAGGTGGTCATAGGATGGGTTATGAAGGTAGAGAGCAGTGAGAGGAGTGTGATTTTGTAAAATTTTGGAGGGAAGAATGTTGTGAAGGTAGGAGGAGGTGTGAAGGGCTTCGACCCAAAACGTTGGTGGGAGAGAAGCATGAAGGAGAAGGGAAAGAATGATTTTGTTGATCCGACGGATCATACGTTCTGCTTTCCCGTTTTGTTGGGAGGTGTGGGGACAAGAGAACCGGAACCGAAGGCCGTGAGAGTTGGCAAATTGTTTAAATTGATTATTGTCAAATTCACCACCATTGTCACATTGAAAATTTTGATCTTGCGATTAAATTGAGTATGAATGTAATTGTAAATTTTCTGGAATTTGACAAAAACTTCCGATTTGAATTTTAATGGAAAATCCAAGTGTAGTTTGTGAAATCGTCAAGTAAGATCATATAATATTTGTATCCTGCTTGACTGAGTATGGGTGATGTCCACAAATCACAATGAAGTATATCAAAAGGAATGAAAGTGCAAGATGTAGACAATTGAAATGGTAAACGTTTATTTTTAGCCAATTGACACGAATTGCAAACATGAGAACGACTAGTATTATTACAAGAAATTAAACTTCTAGAAGATAAAAAGTCCATAACGGGGAGACCCGGGTGGCCTAGTCGATCATGCCAAAAATCAGAGGTTATGGAGGCAACGAAACTGGAAGCAGAGTTGGATGGAACAGTGGCAGGAGCTGTGAGAGGGTAAAGGGGCCCGTCACTATTGTGTCGGGTCATAATCGTCCCATTCCTGAAATCCTTCACAGAGAAACCAAAGGGGTCAAATTCCACAGACACAAAATTATCAGTAGTGAACTTTCTTACGGAGATAAGATTCTTGATTATGTTAGGGGTGTAAAGGATATTGTTGAG
The DNA here is from genome assembly GCA_018326385.1 of Flaveria bidentis. Taxonomy (NCBI): domain Eukaryota; kingdom Viridiplantae; phylum Streptophyta; class Magnoliopsida; order Asterales; family Asteraceae; genus Flaveria; species Flaveria bidentis. Next base: position 15,321 of record BJCM01066659.1, on the reverse strand, counting down.
GCGAAGATTATTAGGTAAGGTGATGTTTCCAATCCCATGAATTGGCACTTTGTGACCATTTCAAACAAATATGTGCTTAATGGAATTAACAGAATGAGAGGGGGAACATATACTTGAGTCTGCAGAAAGGTGGTGAGTGGCACCGGTGTCCATGTGCCATTGAGTATCTACCAGGTCGAGTGTCATTGCCTGGAACGCAGCGCCTAACTCAGTCGGTTCAAGAGGGTTGACCTCGGTAAGATTGGCTTGAGGCTGATGACGAGGGCCGGATGATCGTGCCGATCAATTTCCTCTGTCAGCCATGTTTGCAGGGATAGAAGTGACCGGCGGTCCGAAGACTGAGTCGGTCAGAGAGGTGCAGGGGAGTGACCAGCGGTCCGAAGACTGGGCCAGTGGCGGCAGCGACCAACGGTCCGAAGACTGGGTCAGTGGCGGCTGGGTATAGAGCAGAGCTCTGATACCATGAAAAGGGTTAAACTTTGATGATCTTTATTCATTAACCGAAGATTACATATATACACAAGGAAGCAACAATCAAGCCTAAATCAAAGGGACAATAAAGGAAATATACAATCATAGACAGCTGTATGCAAATACATTAAATATGAAATATATGTCTTCAATTAACAGTTTCACTAATTGGTTTTAAAGGTAATTAGTTTTCAATTTCTTGTAGTTGGATTGTTGTAGTCATGGGTCATGTTATGCTTCTTTTTTAGGGTTTTCTATAGGTTCTAAAATCTGGATGAATGGGTTGTTCTTGTTCGTCCATTTCAGACTTATCTGCTGTGCATTATATTGATAACTATCAAAATCATGACCCGTGTGACACAAACATTTTTCCTATACGCTAAGTGACCTACGATATACTTGCAACTCAGTCACAAGGAGGATTTGAGATATTGTTAAACACTATAAAGGGGGTCTTCTCTTTGCTTGCACTCTCCCATTGAGTTGTCTTCTACTAACTTTGGACTTTTTGTGGTTTCCCTTTGGGCTTGTGATTTTGTTTCACAGACAATATGATTTGTGCTCAGTTTTAGGTCTGTAATATTGTATATCAGTTATAGATGCTCTATGAGCCTGTCACATTGCTTTTTAGTTCTCCAAACGGTAGATGTGACCATCTAAGGAAGGTTGTTGTTCTGGTGATAGATTGCAGTGTGTGATCCTTCCTGTCAACCATTTGGGGTTTAAAATTTATAGTCTGGGGTTAATTTTACTGATTTTCCTTATAGGTTTCGTGAGGATAATGGATGATTGGATCTTTGTTTTATCATATGTTGTATCTTTTGTTTCATCTTTGTTTATGTTTTATTTTGTTGGTTTTTGTGTACCTTGACATACTCTGTTTATATAATATTCCAATTAGTTTTCAGGTTCTTTTCAGTGCATTGGACCAATGGTTTCTTCTATAAATATCGTTTTGCAAGCCAGCTGTTTTCTGTAGATCAGGTTGCTTGTTCTGGTTCACATCACTGGTAAGAGAAATTATGATTACACATTGTTATATGAGGAGCTCTTGATAACTGGTTACAGGTTCTCTTGTCGTATCTTCTTCTTTAGGTAATAATTAGCATGGCTGATTGATACATTTTTGCATAATAAGTGTGGAAAATTCTGTTTAGGCATCCTTATACGAGCTGCTCATGACATTGAGTTTCAGGTTTTCCATCCACTATGTTCCGTCCCCCATGGTAATTAAGTTTCATTTACAAGATTATTTGTTATGCTAGATCAATCATCTTGTTAGGTGCGCAAGTTGTGATTTGATTCGTGGGGGTTCTTGGTTTAGGATTCTGGGCTTTTCTGTACCTTCCACCCTAATAAAAATTCAATATTTAGAGGCTATTTGTTTTATCAATACATGTTAGTTTACTGGTCCTTAGGCGGGAAAATTCATGGCTAGGTATTGGAACTCTTTTTCTTTAACTTCTTTTTTGATATTGACCCAATTTTGCTTGGAAAGCTATTTGTTGGGGGCAGGGCTATATTGGATTATTGTTTTGTAGGTGCAAGAATTAAGGATCGGATAGCATCATCCAAGGTATTCACGATATCCATTGTAGCAAAGCGATACAACCATTGGCTATATATTCTATAGCATAACCATCAAGGCTTAACTCATAATCAGTTACTCTTCTGTATCCTATTCAATTTGTTTTTGACATCACAATCAAGAGTTAGATAATTTCTTGTGTGTTTCTAGGGTGCTGCTGGAAGCAGAGAGCCGTTTAGTCATCTTCGTCATTGTCTAGCAATTGGATGGTTATATATATCTTATTTTATCTTCTTGCTTCAGATACCGTCTTAATATGTGCCTTGGAAGACTGAGAAATTCAATTGTTCTGTTTGTTGGTAAATTGTTTGTAGTTCTCTATATTTGTTCAAGTTTTTCATGGTGCGTGGGTGATCATTTATGATGCGAGACTGCAAGTTATTGTGCTAATTGGCTATTGGATAGATCCCAGTGATGTCTTTCACCATTAAAATTTTTTTTTGGTACGGCTTTCATCATTTTAATTTGGTTGCTGATATTTTCTATCTTATTTAATATTCTTTGACATTTTGTTGTTAACAGGGAAAGAGTTATATTGTTTTCTTTATTTATAGAAAATGGAAAAGATTTTTTGCAGTGGTGATGGTCTTTTATGCTTTCATCAGGTGCCCATCCTGATTCATCATTTTATAGGTTCTGATCATCCTAACCACTTTATGTCATTGCTTTCATTACCCTCTTAAAACTTATGTGACTCAATACAGAGCTTTGTATAATTCTGAGGACCTTGGAACTGAAAGGCATTACATGCTTAATGGAAGAGTAATCCACTTTGATTATTTATCTTTGCAAATTCTTGGCATTTGAAGTTGATGTCTTTGTCATTATAATGCTCATATCTGGTACATATTTGTAGGTTGTTATTTCACAGTCTTCTAATGAAGTCATGGGTGGTATGGCTATTCTCCCTTTGGGCTTACACTTGCTTGTAATTGATGGTTTTCATCACTATCTCACAGGTGGATGGATATCACTACCAGTTTCTATGATTTCTTTCTGTTTGCTGTCAGAATTCCTGTTAATGTTCCTACTCCGGTGTGGTAAAACATGATATTTATATCTTGCTTCTAGAACTGGATAGATTAATTTGATGAAGAATATGCTTGGTGGTAGATGGATCTGGTCCTCAGTTGCCTGCTGTTGCTGATCCTCTTATGTACTATTTCTTTTTTACCTTGATATCATGCTTGCTTCCACATGTTTATGAATTATAATGTTATTTCTGTATGGTTAAATGGTGTGCACTTGTTTGTTGCTCTTGCATATATGAGGTTAATTAGTTGTTTTACTTGTAGGGTTTTGAGGGCAATTGGTTTTTTCGTATCTCTACACGGGTTGTTGCGGGCACCGGTTAAGGTTATGCTTCTTCCCTTTATTGTTTTTTCTCATTAAAATTTATGAGTGGGTTGCTCATGCTTGTCCATCTCAGTATTATCTATTGTGCATTGGTTTGGTAACTATTAGACTAGGTTATTATTAATGAATAGTTTAGGGTAAATAGTAAATTTCCCACGGTCAAGCCTAGTGGAGCTCCTAGTCCGACAAGACTAGCTTTGACCAACAAGACTGAAAAGAAGCTTTCTCCTCTACTGTTGAAAGAAAAGAAATGGGTCTTGCCGAAAGGAATTGGTCTAATTCTCAACTGAATCCTTGGATTGCATGAACCATCAAAAGGAAGGGCGGATATGAAAGAGTGAATATGAAAAAATGATGATTTGAATAAGATTGTATGGGTTCGCTTGAATTGACAAGGACGCGAAACACCCACTTGGGTAGCTATGACCAAGTAAGCCCATCGGACTCGAAGAAGGGAAGCGGAATGCACGTTAATTATGTAATATTATCCTCATTATAAAGTACCCTTTATTGTAAGCCTAAACACAATTATTTAATTACAATTACAATTACAAGGTTAATTTGGTATCAGGAAGGCTTTAAGCCTGATCAAGGACGTCGGTCGCCGACACCCTGTCCAACCATCCATCACTGCTCCTCTTTTCTTTTCTATTTTTTAACCAACAAGGTTCAGATCTAGCCTCTAGTATCTCATCTTCACAACATCACGACAACCCTTTCACACCACCATAGTAGCACCACCGCTACTTCTATTACAATAACAACTATTACCATCTTCACGTTTAACAGGCAATTATGTTTAGTTGTTGTCTCTATCCTTTCACACAATCACAGTTGTTGCTAAACCCTAACCCTAGTCGCCACTAAACCCTAACCTCAGCCGTCACTAAACCCTACCCCTAGTTGCCGCTAAACCCTAATCCAGCCGCCGCACACCACATACAATCTCCGCTGCTCTTCTCTTCAATCTCAACCCGTCATCACATACAACGTGATGCTTCCCCGTTATTGCCACTTTTATATAACAGCGGTTCGACCATATAACGACGGCACAACTTCGTGCAAAGTTTAAGGTGTGGTTGTTCATAGGAGAGAACAACTGAAGTTTCAGTTTCACATCGTATAAAACATGATAACAGGAGATGAACAACCGGTGTCTCACACTACATTTAGCGATTACGGTGTGGCAAACATGGTTGTCAGATTAATCAGGGGAGACAAAAACCCTTACTTTAGAATGGACATGATGTATGTCGGATGAGAGGTGATGGTGTAATCAAGTGGTGGTGTTGAACCTTAGTGTCCTGGATTAGATATTGAACACGACCATAATTTACTTCACTAATTTCTAATATGGTTTGAGTTATGTGTGTGAAAAATGGAATTATAACAAGAAGATTTAAGAGGAATAAAGAGGAATTAACTTATGTAATCATATAAATGATGATAAGAACTTGGCGGATAATTTCCGGTGAATACAACAATCAACAGATAATTGTCAATAAGGTTTAATTTCACATACACCTATTCACCAATTGAAAAGTGCACCTCTCGTCGTTTCTTGGTTAGCATGCATTTCATAGAACTTTTGGCAGTTGTATTAACGCCTCGTCATAGTCCTCTAGTTCGAGAGCCATTATTTCCACACGAACTTCCTCATGAATGAATTGAAAGACCGAGTGAAGGAGACGACCATAAACTACTTCAAATGGAGTAGTACTAGTCGAAGCTTGAAAGGTGGAAGTGTACCAAAATTCCGCCAAATCAACAGATAATTGTCAATAAGGTTTAATTTCACATACACCTATTCACCAATTGAAAAGTGCACATCTCGTCGTTTCTTGGTCAACATGCATTTTCATAGAACTTTTGGCAGTTGTATTAACGCCTCATCATAGTCCTCTAGTTCGAGGGCCATTATTTCCACATGAACTTCCCCAGGAATGAATTGAAAGACCGAGTGAAAGAGACGACCATAAACTACTTCAAACGGAGTAGTACTAGTCGAAGCTTGAAAGGTGGAAGTATACCAAAATTCCGCCCAATGTAACCAAATAGCCCATGATTTTGGCCGATCCACGGCGAATCAACGCAAATAAGCTTCCAAACAGCGGATTATGACTTCGGTTTGACCATCGGATTTGGGGTGATAAGCGGAACTGAGGTGAAGCTTGGTACACATAGATTTGAAGATTTCCCGCCAAAATTTACTCAAAAAAAAAGAGGATCCCGACTACTAATTATCAATTTTGGTATGCCATGATGACGGAGGACTTCCTTAAGAAAGGTGTCAATCACTGATTTAGCGGTATAAGGGTGTTTCAACAACATAAAATGGGCATATTTGGACAAACGGTCCACCACCACCAAGATTACCCTGAATCCTTTAGATAGAGGAAGGCCCGTAATAACATCCATAGACTAGTCCTCCCAAATGGCTGCCGGAAGCCGGAAGCGATAATGGTTGTAACAGTCCTCCAAGATACATTGCGCTAGCTTTGCATCGTTGGCACACGTCACATTTATGAATGAACTTGTAAATAGTGGAAGTCATGACTGGGGCAATTAGCATTAGCTGCTAAACGATGATAAGTACGATAAAAACCCAAAATGTCCCCCAGTAGCGGTGAGGAATGAACTTCGAATGACGATAGATGTAAAAGGGCCGGAGTGAACTTCGAATGACGATAGATGACCAAACGATCGTGCTAAAATAAAATCCCATTTTTCACCTTATAAGCGGGAAATTTATTAGGTGACAAAACGCACTTCAGTAGTAAAGTTTATAGTAGGATCCGATTTAGCCTCTTCCACCAGCAGTGCGCCCTAAGCACAAATAGGAGAAGATATTGCTTGCAAAGGTGCACCCCTATCATGATAAAGCATCGTCCGCTTGATTCTCCCACCCGGTTTATAATGTATATCAAAATCATAGCCCAAAAGTTTAACAATCCAATTTTGTTGATATGAGGAAGAAACCCATTGTTAAAGTAAAATTTTGAACTTTTTTTATCCGTGCAATTAATAAACTTTGTACCCAATAAATACAACCTCCAATACTGCACCGCCAAGACAAGAGCCACTAATTCACATTCATAGGCAGACTTAGCCAAACTACAATCATGTAAAGCTTTACCGAAGTAAGCAATAGGCCTAGAATCTTGCATCAAAACAACACCAATGCCACAACCCGATGCATCGCATTCAACGATGAACGGTTTGGCAAATTCGGGTAAAACTAGTATGGAAGCGGTAATTAAAGCCTGCTTGAGGTGATCAAAGGCCTGTTGGGCCACTGGAGACCAAAGGAAGGCGTCTTTTCTTGTCAAAATAGTCAAGGGTCGAGAAATACTCCTGTAATTCTTAACAAATTTTCTATAATAGCCCGTTAAACCCAAAAAAAATCCGTATTTCCCATAAGGATTTCGGAACATGCCAATCCAGAACAACACTAACTTTCTTAGGATCCATAGGAACTCCATTACTGTAAATAATATGCCCTAAATAATCAATTGATTGTTGGGCAAAACTACATTTTTGTTGATTGGCTCGAAAGTGGTGATACACCAATATTTGAAGAACCTCATCCAAATCTTTTAAGTGAGTTTCCCAAGAAGGTCTGTAAACGAGAATGTCATAGAAAGAAATAACAACCCTATGGCATAGTACGCGATGTAAGATATCATTCATAATAGCTTGAAAGGTGGCAGGTGCATTCATGAGACCAAACGACATGACAAGATACTCGTAACAACCATCATGAGTACGGAAGGCTGTTTTATCAATGCTATATGGCCTCATCCGAATCTGATTATACTTGATTTAAGATCCAATTTAGAAAAAAAAAGACAAGACCTATCTAATTCATCAATCATCTCATCAACCATCAAGATTGGGTACTTATCCAGAATTGTTGCATTGTTAAGTGCCCGGTAACCCACACACATACGCCAAGAGTTATCTTTTTTGCAAACTAAAATGATGGGACTGAAAAAGGCTCTTTTACTAGGATGAATCATTCCAATAGTCAATAAATCACAAACTTGCTTTTCAATTTCTGTTTTCTAAATTTGGAGATAATGATATGGGCGAATACAAATCAGAGCTGATGAAGATAGCCGGATACTATAATAATGCCAACGAATGGGAGGTAGAGATGTTGGCAGGCTAAAAACAATTACATAGCAAGACAAAAGCATGTCTAAGAAGTTTGCTAGGTTGGGGAAAGGCTGGCGGTGATGGTAAACGGAACCCTAGCAGGAACAAAATGTTTGAAGTAGGGTACATCTTCTTCCAAATCTAACCATGGGTGTAAGGCAGCGGGACCCAAATGTTTTGAGTGGCGTCCTTGTAATTGGACCGAAACACCCTGATGCATAAATCGCATCCATGAATCTTGCTAGTTATGCACCACCTCTCCGCTAGGATCACGAATAGCATGAACACATAATAGAGAGCAATAAACAATAACTTAAACACGAGAGACTTATAGAGGTTTGTTTGTAGTGTGCGACCTACATCCTCTTAGGGCAACTAGGATTTTTTTATTGAGCGATGAAGATTGCAAGTACAATGAGATGTATATATAAAATACAATCAGGGTTAATCCCTTTAGTTAATAATCGAACTAAGCTAGGCCTATTTAGAACTTGGGTTGGCTGAGCCCAACTACTCCAAATTAATTCACTCGAAGCCTACACCCAACAATTCTCCCACTTGGAGGCTTTAAAACACGTTCAACTGCACTCCACTTCTTTGTACTTCTATAAAATCTCTTTGATTTTTGCACCCCGAGCTACCCCCACCTTCTCAACATTATTCCTGAAGGCCGGCTGAAGAAAGCTTCAGCTTATCCAACATCACAGATTTAGTAAACATATCAGTTGGATTCTTCGCACCTGAGATGTTCTTCAAACGGATTGCTCCATCACTAATCAATCCCTTGAAAAAAATGATACCTCATCCTAATGTGCTTTGTTTTACCATAATAGACTAGATTTTTGGCAAGTTTCACTACACTCTCATTGTCACAATACAATTCTTCAAGAAAAGTCTTTAATCATACGAACTCATTACTAGCTTAAGCAACAACCATGTATTCAACCTTTGTTGTTGATAGAGCTACACTTTCCTAAAGTCTGGACATCTAGCTAACTGCTCTTTCTCCCACTATAAAGACATACCCCGTAGTGCTTTTGAATTACTCTTTATAGCAATCCAAATCAACATCAATATACCCTTTAAGAATTGCATCTTTCCCTTAGAAACATAATCCTATTTTGATGTACCCTTTAAGTATCTTAGTATCCATTTAACTGTTTCCAGTGTTCTTTCCCCGGATTTGACATAAACCGACTAACTGCATACATGAGACTGCCAATTGCAGATGCGTATGGAATTTTAGCCATCTCTGTTATTTCATCTTTAGATTTAGGAGACTGATCTTTGGTGAGCTTGAAGTGACTTTCCAATGGTGTGTTTCTAGACTTGATATTTTCATTATTTATCTTGAATCTTTCTAACACTTTCCCTATGTATTTTTCTTGGGATAGTATTAAAGATCCATAGTCTTTCATCTCAAATTCTAGCCATATCGTTATCTTTAAACTCAGGAATTACAGTTTCTGTATTTGATTCGGCGACTAACGGTGTTGTTTGTTTATTTGCATTGGTTTCAAATCCAACATGCTCTTTTCGAACTTGTGAGTTTGCTGTAATTCTGTCTTTATGCAACTCAACCTCAATGAATGTAGCATGCTTGCTTCCGACTACCTTTTTGGCTTTCAAAATCCCAAAGCCTATAACCCATAATATCCAACCCATATCCAATGAAGGTGTACTTCTTAGTTTTAGCATCAAGTTCGTCATTGTCTTTCACTAGATCATAGGCATCCCAAAGACTTTCAAATGCCCATATTTAACTGCTTGCCCTCTCCAACCCTGTTCTAGTATCTTGAATTCCAACAACACTGATAATCCCCGATTGATTAAATAAGCAGCAGTGTTGACTACATCAGTCCATAATATCTTTGGAATCCCGCAATTAAGTCTCATACTTCTAGCTCTCTCATTTAACGTTCTGTTCATTATTTCCGCCACTCCATTTTGTTGAGGAGTGCGTGGGACTGTATATATCATTTGAATACTGTGTTCAACACAATAATCAAGAAGCTTAGCGGTGATGTATTCTCCTCCGTTATCCGACTTCAAGCATTTTACCTTCAAACTAGTTTCCAATTCAACAGCAGTTTTCCGTTTCTTAAAAGTATAAAAGACATCAGATTATTTTTTTAAGAAAATAAACCCATACCCCGCGTGTTGAATCTCTATGAAGGTGACATAGTAATGAGCTCCTCCCAGAGATGAAATCGAGGTTGGTCCGAATACATCAGTATGCACAAGCTCCAATTTCTAAGCTTTTAGTGTCTTTCCCGTCTTCATAAAAGATACTTTCTTCTTTTTCCCCAAAGACACAGCTCCATAGAATTGAAATTCAACATTTTTGAGTTCTAGAAACTTAGATTTTGCAGCGAGCATCTTCATTCCTTTTTCACTAATATGACCAAGTCGTTGGTGCCATAGACTAGATTGACTCGGTCCGCTTTTACCCCATCCATTGGAACTTCAGCCATGTAAAGAGTACCCCTCTTTTTAGCTCAGGCGATTACAAGGTTCTTCTTTACTACCTTCCATTGTCCCCTACCGAACATCATATCGTATCCCTGATCATCCAACTGCCTGATAGAGATTTAAAAATTTTTTCATGCTAGGGCTGACCTGAACATCCTTTAAGGTCCACAAGGTACCCAACAAAGTTTTCAACTTAATATCTCCGAATCTTGTCACATCAAGAGTATGGTTGTTTGCCAAACTAATTTTGCCAAAGTTGTCTATTCGCAGATTCTTCATCAACTTCGTGCTAAAGGTAGCATGAAAAGATGCACTAGAATCTATAATCCAGGACTCAGTTGAGTTTTCCGCATAAAAGATAAGAGTATGGGAATCAGAATCATCAATAGCTCCATTGACTTCCTTCTTCTCTTTTGAGGTACAAGGGTTTGGGCATTAACTTCTGAAATGCCCAATTTCTTGACAGTTCCAACACTAGATGTCTTTCCAATGCTTTGACTGACCCCTCTTTCCGGATTATGATCTTCCTCTACTAGTACCCCTTTCTTTCTTTTTTCCTCTCACTTCAACCCTTAGTATAGCACTCGATGATTCTCCTGAATCTCTTCTAATTTTCTCCCCTAAAATTAGATCCCGGGCAGCATTAGTAGTAAGCTTAGTGGTTCCGGATGAACTACTAACTGCAGTGATAGTCCCTAACCAACTTTCTAGTAAAGAAGATAAAAGCAACAATGCCTGAACCTAATCATCGAAGTTATATCAGTTGACACTAATCGAGATACGACAGTGTTGAAGTTGCTGATACGAGTGTTATCCTCCTTCTAGTTCTTTAATCAGAAAGACTTTATTTGTAGTAGACAGTTTCTCATACATGTTTGACAGCGCATCTATAATGCCTTTAGTTGTCTTCTCCTTTAGAATATTGAAAGCAACATTCTGACAAAGAGAGTCTGATGACAGAAACAACCTTTCTGTCAAGAGCAGCCCGGTCATCATCTGAAGTCTTATTTGGTTTCTGTCCAAACCAAGTGGCTTCCAAATCCTTCTGAACCAGCAAATTCCTCGATTTGCATCTTCCACCATCCGAAATCATGACCATCAAATTTCTTTATTCTTATTTTCCTGTCCTCAGCCATTAGTCCAAACCACAAATGCTTAACAGTCGAGTCAGAACTGAGAATAGTGACAAACACACAGTGGCCAACTGCCTAAAATTAAGTGTTGTTCTATTAACCACTATTCTATGAGAATAGTTCCAAAAAACCGAAAGCAAATGAGTTTGAATGCACCCGAGTTTTGAACGCAATAAACAATTAAACGACCCAGATGGCGGTAGAAAACCCTAATTCGATATAAGCAAAGCGGCAGTCGAGACACTTGGTTCGACTAGTAACCAAAAAATAGCGTAGAAACCCTATTTGTTTTGTATGAAATCTTTGAATTTTTTTAATAGTATTCAAGAGCTTGATGCTCAGATACTAATTGTTAGGATCATGAGTAGCATCAACACACAATAGAGAACAATAAACAATAATAGAGACACGAGAGATTTATATAGGTTCAATCGTGGTGTGCAACCTACGTCCTCTTGGGGCAACTAGGGTTTTCTTTTTATTAAGTGATAGAAGATTACAAGTACAATGAGATGTATATATTAAGGTTAATCCTTAGTTAATAATCTAACTAAACCGGACATATTTAGAACTTGGGCCGGCCAAGCCCAACTGCTCCAAATTAATTCACCCGTAAGCCTACACCCAATACTCTCGTAACGATTGTAACCAAACCAATTGCAATATGAAATCAAAAGAGCCCGTATCAAAGACAAGAGCATCCAAAATGAATATGCAATACCGATAGTAATCGGAATAACTAAACAACGTTTGGTCACCACCACAAAATGCCCATCACCCAAGGTAGACACCAATCGACGAGAAATGAAATTGTGAGAAGCGCCACTATCCACAAGCATATACATCAGAAAATCCCGTATAGTACCTTCGAGCTTCATAATTGTAGAAACCTGAAAATTAGCTATGAGACCAGTGAACTCTAGACCATTGCAAGTACCGATAGTGAATTCCGAATAAAAAACTCCATCCAAAGATTGGGATAGATCAGAATTCAACACAAATTGATCGCCTGAGAGAAGGTCATCTTCATCATCGCCCAATAGGAGCACTCTGAGTTTACCCTCCGGACGCATATGGGCAAGCCCAAATTGCTGGCACCAATGGAAAACGCCTTTTTCTGTTGGTCCTCCCACTCAGAATGAGAAAGAGATCGAATCCCTCGATCCCGTGGAAACCCAAACCCCTGTCTAACATAGGAGAGAGCATGCGAGGTGTTGGATGGGAAAGTGTGGTGTCCACACGGAAATTAGAAACCCTATCCCCCGATTTAGACAATGGAGACCCTTTGGGCTTAGAACGACCCAATGAAGAAAGCCCATCTCCCAACCCAGAAGTTTGAGACCCAAACGGATGAAGATACAAGAAAGACGACAGAGACGACACACCGGAATTAGGACGTAACATTGAATCCACATTTTTAGCCAAATACATGGCATCCAGATGGGATTGGGGTCGGTGCAATCGAACCCATTGTTTCATGTTGGCCTTCAACCTAACCACAAAATAGCCCAATGCTTGTGATTCTGGCAAATGAGGTACCAAAGACAATAGATATTCGAAATCGTCGATATAATCATAGATAGAATCTGGTTGTTGAATAGTTGCCAATTGTTTATAGGGATTTTGGATTTCCAACCCACTAAAACGTTGCAACAATTTAGATTGAAAATCAAGCCAAGTAAGGGAGGTACGAACCTGAGTAATGATCGAACTGCATGCGTGTTGGGTTAATCTTACACTTATTAATAGGTTTTGGTTCAAATTTAAAACCGATGGTGTATTATTTAAAACAAAGATGCTATAGGATTATTTCCTAATTTTTTACATTATTTAGATTATTATAAATATGGATAGCATCTCAATATCTTCAATTGTAATTTTCTGGGTATAAAGATTACAGGCTGAGTATTTTCTTTCTTCTTTATGTTCGTTCTTTGTTTTCTGGAATTTTTGTGTTAATCGGTTCGATCCAATTGACTTTGATTGGTATCAAAGCTTGGTTTAAACCACTGCTCGATTACACAGAGGGTCTAATTGAACAAGGGGTTACAATACTCGAAAGGTTGAGGTACAATCGGCTGTATTATTGAAAAAACTAAAGGACCGATTAAAGGGGGCTTTTTATTATCAGAAATCAAGGCTGATTTTCCAGTGAAAACAGAAGATGATTCTAATGGCAGAAAATCAAATCATTCCTCACAAAGAAACCACCAACCTGATGTTGCAATGCCCTGTTTTGACTGCCTCAAATTACATGATTTGGGCAGTTAATATTAAGGCAATCTTCAATGTTCATGGAGTATGGGAAGCTATCGAACCTGGTGCTGGTGTTGTTGACCCAAAGAAGAACAACCTTGCAATTGCCTATCCGTATCAGGCGATACTAGAAGAACTGGTTTCGCAGGTTGCATAGTTCGAGCAAGCCAAAGATGTCTGGGCTGCTCTAAAGGCTAGGTTCGTGGGTGCTGATCGAGTATAGGTGGCAAAACTGGGACTTTAGAGTCTGAATTTGAGTCTTTAAAGATGAAAGACATAGACGACTGAAGAGTTTTGCTGGTCGGATCAGCGGTATTGTGTCCAAAGCAAACAACCTCGGTGCTGTTTTTTAGGACAAGAAACTAGGCCGAAAACTCCTCGGTTCTGTACCTGATCGTTTTCTACCCATTGTAGCTTCTATTGAGAAGTTCGCCGATGTTGATACTATGTTATTTCAAGAGGCTATTGGCAGGTTATGGACGTATGAAGAATGGAATTGACCTGGTGGTAAATCCCAAGGTTCCAAGAATGTTCACCTACTACTCTCTGATGAAGAATGGCAGGCAAAGAAAAGAGACCAAAAAGGAAGTGGTCGGGTCGTGGTTTTAACAAGGGAGATGGTAGATGCCGAGGGAGAGGCCGGGGTCGTTCGAACGGCCGGGGCAAAGGTGATGATCAAGGCCAAAGTTTAAATCAAATTCAGTGTTTTCGTTGTGATGCATATGCACACTACTCGTATGAAGGTCCAACAAGGAAGAATGATGAAGCAGACAATTTGGCACAAAAACAAGATAATGGACCAGTCTTGTTAATGGCCGTTCACAAGGAGACGAAAAAGGAGGTCGTTTTCCTTAACGAGGAAAAGGTGATGCCACAACGTTATGTGTTGAATCTGGATGAAATTCACACATGGATCCTTGATAACGGTGCAAGCAATCACATGACACGTAACAGTGAACTGTTTTCTAACATTGACTATAATACAGTTGACAAAGTACGGTTTAGGGATGGCTCATGTCTCGACATACAAGGAAGAGAGAATATTATTTTGGCTTGCAGGAATGGCGAACAATGGATCTTGGAGGATGTTTATTACATACCATATCTTAGGACTTATATTCTTAGTCTTGGCCTATTCACAGAAGTTGGGTGTTCAATTCTAATAAGAGATCAATTCTTATGGATGCATGAAGCCAATGGAACGGCGCTTATGAAAGTACAACGATCTCCATATCGTTTGTACAATATTGAGTTAAAGGTAGCAACTCCAATTTGTTTGCATACAAACATTAATGACAAGGCATGGTTATGGCATGCACGTTTGGGTCATTTAAATTTCGACTCTATAAAGAACATGGTTATAAAGAATATGGCACTTGGTGTACCAAACATAGAGTATCCTAAGAAGGTTTGTGATTCTTGTCTTTCAGGAAAGCAAACCCGTTTACCTTTTCCTCATTATTCTAACTATCATGCCACAAGACCATTGGAATTACTGTATGCAGATGTATGTGGTCCGATTTCTCATGTAATGCATGGTGGAAACATATACATGTTCCTAATTGTGGATGACCATAGTCGTACATGTGCGCCTTTTTTAATCAAGACCAAAGGTGAGGTCTTTAAATGTTTCAAAAATTCAAGAACCTAATGGAGTTGGAACTAAATTAAAGACTTTGAGGATAGATAATGGAGGCAAGTTCACCTCACATGCTTTTGAAGAATTTTGTGATTAAGAAGGGTTTACACACCAGTTTTCTATTCCTTATACTCCGCAACAAAATGAGGTTGTGGAACGTAGAAACATGTATGTTTAATCATGACTCAGAGTATTATAAAGGCTATGGATCTTCCATAAAATTTATGGGGAGAAGGCGTAAGACACTC
>BJCM01066658.1:0-10345 GCA_018326385.1 Flaveria bidentis | reverse complement strand
CACCACCACGACACTCCACCCTCCACCCACCACCACCCTTCCTAAACCCACCCACCACCACCCTCTCATCCCTCAGATACACCTCAAACCTCACCCCTTCACTCACCCTCACCCTCTCCCTACTCCCATACACCACCTCTCCCTCACCGGAGCACTTACCTCCCACCACCACCCTGTGCAGCGTCACGAACGCCGCCGCATCCGGGCGGATGCCCGACCCGTTTATCTCCAACGGGCCGCCCGTGATCCGGGGGAGGTAGTGCAACGTTACAGATTCGGGTAACGATTTAACGGGCTTTGAGAGGGTTATGATGAGATGAAAAGATTTGATGTTGAAGAGACGTTGGGTTTGATCGATTGGTTGGAACCCACGACACATGTTGAGTTTGAGTTGTTGAGTTGTTGAATTGTTTGTTTGGTTTTTTGATGAATGATGAGGGATATGATGTTGTGGTTGTAAACTTATAATAAGTTAGTTGTATATGGGTTAGAGACTTAGAGTGAGGGTGGTGAAACAAGGGGTGGCACACGGGTTGGTGTGGAAACGACAAAAAAGGAACGCCAACAGAGAATTCTTGAGTGTTTGTGAGCCGTGGGAAAGAGTGGTTCTGTGTGCGACTCCATATGCATGCGTGTATCTCGTTTGTGAATATTTTATATTTTTTTTATACAGATTGCATATTGATGATTGACTCCGTTGATATTTTAAACGATTTGATATTTATCTCCCACCAGTATTAAATCTCTAGCGTTGTAGTAGGGTGGAAAATCATGTCAAGAAGCATAAATGACACTAACGTCTGTGATCACTAACATTTAAAAACTCGTAGTAAAAAACGAAAAACATATAAAATATGAAAATATAAGAGAACAAAACTGAAAGTATACAAATATTGAGGCTAAATTGTAAAAGGATAAAAAAGTATTGAGTTAAGAACTTAAGAAAAGAAAAAAGTTAAGGATTATAAAAGACAAAAATAAGTACAACTTATTATGTATATTGTATAACTTTTTTAAGTTTAACAAAGTTGGTAATCAATAATAAATTTATAAGATTTGAGCACTTTATTTTTTAACAAGAGTAGAGGTGTTCCTATCGTAAAAGCAACTATATTAATAATCATAATCGTTTTAAGCTCAAATTTTAAGTACTTTGTAAGTTGAAAAAAGCTAATTTATCTGTATTTAAAATAAAAAATATATGTTATAATTCATCGATTTTGTGTTTTGGAGAAAAATAAGAAGAAATAACAAAATAATTGAATATTTAGTTATGAGATTTTAATTTTTTTTAGATAAAATGGAGTGTTGTTAGGAAGCATTTATTGGTGGGAAAGCTAACGTTATAACACTTGCTTCATCTTTATATTTTTTCTATATAAAAAACCTTGTTTTAAGTGCTTTATAATTTTTTTTATAACCGATAAAACATTTTTTGTTCTTTTATATAAAGACCTTGATTTCATTTTGTTTTAAGCCTTAAAATTTGTTGGAATCCCTGATAGAAGAGAAGCTTCCTCAAATTTAGTAGTTTAATACATGCATCTCGAAATTTTAAAAATGTAATCGCTTCAATGAAAAGAATGATTTTTAAAACATTGCAACTCTAGTGCATGTGTTAGCCTTTAGATTATAAAATGCTACAAGCCTTCAAAACTGACCAAAATTTCAATGATAACGTATAAAACCTACAAATAATTGTAATTGTATAGATATAATATCCTATTTCATCATATGCTATCATGTAAAACAACTTCAAAATCAACTTTCTTTTTGGCTTACAGCGTAGCGGTCTAAAGGACTAAATTTATATGGTACAACTCAAATGTCAAATACAACCATAACAATAGAAAAGATTTACCATGTCACATAACACCAGTGGATATAAGATGCATCCGCCCATGATCACATTAGGCGACGACATAAAATGACAACGATAAGCAAAAGATTACTAATATACAAAAATCTTACAACACCTATAAATCGCCAAAAACCGTCAGCTCTCTCTCAATCAAACATAGTAATTAATTTTAACCGGTGATTATGCCGGCTAAAACATCAGTCTTGCCTCTTGCAAAAATTGTGTAAACAAGCCGTATAGCATCAAGCCATGTATCCAGATATTCCCATGAGTCTGCAATCTGAGGAATTAAAATTTCTCTGTTTTATTCAATGTTTTCCATAAAGACTTATAATTTTAAGTTAATCAAAATTATCTGTTACCAAGAAAGTGGGTCCATGAACTGTATCAATACAGATCGAAGGACCGGGAGGTAAACTCAAATCTGCACATGCTGATACGGAGACGATATCCGAGATGTCAATTTTAATTGCAGGCCTGCTATGACTTGGTTTATCTCCAGATACCATGTGTCGTTGGTCACCATTGTGTATCTGTCACAACTTAATCATAAAACTACTCCGTACTAAAAAACTACTAATCCTAAATATATTTCCTATCTAATATATAACATGAGCCATTGAACTCAAAAGCACACAAGGTGATATCTGTGTTCTAAAAAGAATGCTTGAGGCATGCCAGAGCCTTCGGGTCGCATCAAGTGAGTGTGGGTGATGGTTTTAGATAAGGCAACGACTCACATTGAGGCCCACATCTGCACAACATACCGATCCTTATGTACAGCTGCATTCTTTTATTTATTTTCTGGGCTATCTAATTTATCTATTTGAGTGGGCTATCTATTTAATAGCAAAAACTCATATGATGTGTTAGAAACCTAGAAGCAACAACAATACTTTCTCACTTTTCAGTATTTAGTGTTCTAGGATATAGTTGTCTGCCCTCTATGCATAAGCTACTTGTAGTGTACCACTAAATGATGTTCAACAATTCATTACTGATATATATGTTATAGTTTTAGTATAAATTGATATAAATTTGTTTTTGTGTTTTAACTACTACAAGAGTTTTGCCACAAGTTTGGCTCGCGTACGAGATGAGCGAGCCTTTCCCTCTCGCCTCGGCTCAGGGGACCCTATCGCCTAAAAACTCAAGACCTCATGCTTTTTAAAACATGAGGTGTGAGATCATATTATTTTAGACTTTAATCATTTAGTGGGTGATGATGAACAATGAATCTTTCTTTTTATTTGAGTAGTTATTTGCTTTGAACTTTTGGTAATAATTTGAGGATTCTAATTGCTGATTATATTAGGTTTTTTATTATAATTGTGGGACAGTTCAAAAAATTTAACTTCTATGCCTGTCATGTATTTTTGTCTTAGGCGTACGTTTGTGTTTTTTGCACAGACCCTTTGTGCCTTGCAACTTTGACTAATATGATACTGATATGAGCAAGAAAGAATATTCTCCTAATTAGCACACAATGTAGATGGATAAAATCTAATCCAATTTCAATATTGTTTCAATAAAGTCACTCATACCTTAATATAATTATAAAACAACTCAATTTTCATATTGTTCCATTCTTGTGAAAGTTATAATAATTGTTTAAACTGAATGACATAAATGTAACATCTACAAAACTTGGTTATTTTGGTGACTTTTTCTCTTCACAATTACCTTTCTACTTCAAGTTAAACTTGAAAATTATACTTACTAATTAGTAACCAAGTTTCATATATGTTCCATTAAGGTTACATCATTTAAAAAAAATATAACATTCATAAAAAATTACAACAATGGAACAATATTAAAACATGAGTGGTTTTGTAGTTAAAAAAAGCTGCAAGTGACTTTCATGGAACACTGCAGAAACTTAATTATCATTAGGTGAAATATTCGCTAACATATATGGATGGTGTAAGCTTCTAAGTGCATATAAACAAAAGTTAATACACAATAAAAAATTGACCATACCTGTTGGAGGCTTTCATGGTTCAATACAAACTGGGTGTGCTTCCAGTCACAATGTGGAGCAATTGGATTTCCCACTGGTGGTGCAGTTAGATATCCAACCTTTAGATAAGGTAGAGGCAACTAAAACAAAAACAAAAAACTCAGTAATGCAATTATATAAAGACCATGATTAGAAATTTCCGTCTTAACATCTTGCATAACAAAAATGATTTTTAATCAAGAATATAGGATATAAAATGAAACAAAATATATGCTGATAGTAAAATTCACTAACCATGGATCGCACAAGCTTCAAGGCACTAGTGTAAACCTGTAATTACAAAACCACAACTTACATTCATATTTATCATGCACTAAACATTTATAGTTCCTGAAAAATAAAAACTTCAGTAAAAATAATTGAAAAATAGAAGACACGCACCGAGTAATTTGGCTTTAATGAATGAGCAGCAGCAATGTAGATAGCAGATTGACTGTATAATTCGTCAGGGGAAACATCATGTCCACCCATCGTTCCTCCAGTTCTTGATGTGTCTTCTGCTAATCCATACTACAAAAGCAAGATTGATGAAATAAGATCACGCCAGATTCACATTACCAACTGAACATACCATTATATTCAAATTAGGGGAAAAAGTAGGTTAAACTAACCAAAACAGTGCCAAGGTTGTAGATGGCCCTATGAAAATCAAATTGCAACTGGATAGCTGCACGAAACTGCATTACAAAGAACAAGTCATTAAGAGACAAAAACATGTTGGCAGTCTGTTACATGGGGCTAACATAATTGGGGCGCCACAAACACCAGCGGCCAGCCCCTACTATTCAGACACAACTGATGCTACGGCCATATAACGTTTTTTCACCACCTAATGCACCTATACAGTGCATATGAGGTGTATTTTTCTATCAGTCGGGCCATATGGCTTTCTTAACTGACACAGAAACAACTAATGTGACGTCCTACACCACTGACAGGTGCTATACAGGTCGGGTAACACTTTTTCACATCTATAAAGCCCGTGATGACATCATCCGGTGTTTTGATGACGTCACCTGGTGTATCTATGGTAGATCCCTATTATTGTACCTTACTGATTGCACTTTTTACTATTATTTGCTTTTCACGCGCAGGAACAATAGCACTCAGTTCCTGCAAATACAAAATGATGATATTAGTCAACACTTACTGAAGGGAAATAAATACATTAGGAACTGCATGAAAAGGTTTCAAAACTGAAAATATCACTGTGCATGAATAAGTCGATGCAAAGCTGGAAGCACCTGTAAAGCAAGACCCCAATTGTTGAGTGCCTGAAACAATTAATGTCATGAAGTCATAACCAGTAAATAGGAAACAACGCTATTTGTTTATAAAATGAATAAAAACAGACAAAGTATAAGGTTTCTCAAAGTTACCTGAGGACTGTTCCAATTTAGTTGAACAGCCTTTTCATAATTATTTGTTGCCTGCAATATTGTGAGAACAAAATTTAAATCAAATACTTTCACGTTCTTCATAAATTGTTTGTAGTAAATTGTATAGCATTTTCATATATGTTTGTAGTATAATATATAGCATAAGAAAGTATCATAAATTAAAAGACTAACCTGCTTCCATAATTCTTCAGCTTCCTTTGTACGTCCACGCATTTTGGCCCGATCAGATATGGCAATAGCCCAGTTGTAATAAGCCTGCAGTTAGACAACAAGAATATACAGACAAATGGAATTTTTTTAAATTCAATTAATTTATCAGATCACAATTCTCAAGCAACTAAATTTCAATGCCATATGTCATTATCAGTCTAGATACTTTATAAAGATTGAGACACCTACATCATGAAGTGTAGGGTTTAAACGAGTAGCCTCATCATACTTTTTGCAAGCTTCTTCAAGCAAAGCATCTTTGGATGGTGAGCTAGTATCTGAGTTGACATTATCTGCACTTTCCTGTAAATGAAAGCAAAAGATAAGAAATTGTCTATATGCCACCTAAAGAATTATACATATAGCACATAGAATACATGGTATAGATATCTATATTCAAACCACAAAGAATCTTTTGGGGAAATAAACTAAAGCTTATGAACATTACTTGGTTGCATGGTTACAAGTTACCTGAAGAACCAGTGCCCAATTATAAAGTGCATCATAATCATCTGGATTTCTCTCTATTGCACTTGCATACCTGAAAACAAAAATCAATCATTACTTGGTTGCATCATTTTCCTTTTACATTGTTGTCCACTTGTCTAAGAATCAGCAAGAAACAGATTCTACTTATTTTCAAGAACATCAGTTCATACTACAAAGTTAAATGAATTCTATGCAATCTAAGAAGATAGAAGCCTTATATGCAAACATTGAGCATCCATTATGTCTAGGGTACATGTGTATGTGTACTAAGATATGATCTAAGCATCAAGTATGAAAAATAGGGTACCTTTTTGCTGCAAAGGTAAGAATCCGTTGCCTTGACCGGCCTTCCTCATCAGAACCAGTGATACTATTGATCAACTCCATGGCAGCACTATTTTTTTCTGTAATTTGTGTATTTTCTTGACTACAAAAGTTCAAACACATGACAAAGGCCATAAATATATAAACACAACTTCTTACGCAAAGAAAAGATGCATTTTACAATCCAAGAGTAAGAGTAGCAATGCAAAATATTTAGCCTGATCAATATAGCATGAAAAAAAATGATACAAGTTGGAAAATGTTTTCCTAACATTATATATGATCTTCATGCTTCTAAACAACGGAATTAAAGAAACCGGTAAATCTCTGCTGCGCTGATGTCTTCCTAACATAATGTACAATCATTCAATACCAAAAGTCATATGTGGTATTGGAGAGACACTAACCACACAAATTAACGTTAATTCAATACTTTTATTAGCATAGTTCTTGTTACTAAACACAAGACACGATACCAATTTGTCCATAGCATAGCAAACGGGTCAAAAGGAACAAATCCAATGGTGTGACCGTGTAAATAGTCTAATACTCATCTACTTAAGTTCACACTAAATTAGGAGATCTAAACGAATTAGAACGATCCATAAGAGATAAATTGAACAATAATATTCATACTGGAATTTATCTTAGAACCAAGTTCTATTCTTCCATTACTTGCAAACACCACATAACCTTCCCTAAATCAGATAACGCTCTTCTTACAGTTCTCCATAATAAACACCCCTAATTCTTCCTATTAGAACAAACCCTACTCATACCCCCTTATACTAATCGTTCACAACTAATAGAGTGAAAAAAAGCCCTAGAACGCACATCACAACCTACAGCAACTAAAACATACCCAACTAGCTACAATCACCAAAAATCATGTCTTTTCCTGTTTCAATCACACAAGTACCAAATCAAAAACCAAATTAGGCAAAAACTCTAACCTACGCCGAGGCGCAGCAGCAGCATCAGCAGCAGACACTTGAGCCTCTTGATCCCCCTCTCCATTCTTCAATTCATTCAGCAATTCCCTCATAGTAAACGTTCGCCCCCCTTCCTCTTTCTGAAGCTTCTCATTACCCTTCGATTCGATCGGTGTTTCTTTATCGGATACTTCTGTTGCAGGTTCCGGATCTACGACCACAGGGGACATTTCACTATCATTCGATTGGATCGGTTGTTGAATGTTTGAGGAATTACTGTCATCGTTATCAGTTGATTGGATCGTGGTGCCTTCGGGTTGATGGAGATCGGGATTGGCGTCGCCGTTCTGTAACTCCGGCCGGTGATCGTCTGTAGACATCAGTGAATTGATGTGGAGATCTGCAGTGGATACTTGTGGATTGAAGTTTTGCTGCAGTTGTAAGGATGAGCATAAAGATTAAAGAAGTTCAATTGATCTACAAACTGCAACTTCTCTAAAGCGAACATGTTTATTAATGGGTGGGTTTTTAGATTGTTCGAGCCCAAGGAAATAAAAAAAAATTAATTATAAAAAAAAACCGAACCGGCTACATGAAACCTGTGCATTTGGGACGGATACGTGTGGGGCCTGATGCGAGATTGGTTTTAAGGATTTTAACGGGTATGAGACGGGTATGAAATAAAATGATATTCATTCTGATTATCTGATAATGCATGCTTAAGTATATGAACAATATACCTTAAAGTATTAAACCTTTAGTTCTTGTTTTTATTTTCACTTGATTGTTGTCTAATAATGTATCATTCTAATAGGTCTTCATTAACCGTAAAATTAACTTTCTTTAGATATGTATTGAGTATTTATACTTTGTAGGATATGGAAAATAAAATTATTCTCTACGAGAGTGTAGGGATTGGACGTGTGGTTTTTCCTCAACTCAATCGATATCGAAGCTACGAAATGGTATACCCACTTTTGATGTTTGCATACGTATTCATCCCGCCCCTTCACAGATTGATCGCAATACAAGTACTCGCAACAAGTTACAGATTGGTTGTAAGATTTGCAACTGTAAAAATGGTCGCCAAATTAGGTCGTAAACCATTTTCTGGTAACAAACAATATTTCTCTAATTTGCATTTTTACAAAAAATAAAAAGCACAAAGCCATTTTGTGACCGATTTTTACAACCGAAAGTAACTAGTTTTCAGGTAGTTATAAAATAGAAGGCTTCATTTCGATTTAACTTAATCTTAAACAAATCATACACCCTCCATAACAAAGTAAATATCACAAATTTGAAAAATGCCATATAGTAGGAAAAACCGAAATCAAGAAGAAGAAAAAAGGACATTATAACATGACAATTTCAATAACTCAAATTAACATGATTCACTTAGATTGCTCGATATATTTTTTCTTTTCTTCATCGGTCATAAAAGTGGTCACCGGGAAGGACTTCCCGACCCCGACCGGGATCTTGAAGTATATTTTCGAACTATTAACATCTTCCATGCTCATCTCGACGATAGGCACCCACATCAACAATTGCTTACTTTTAACCCCGGTCATTTTCTTCATCTTACACTTTTCAATATACGCGGTCACTTCTATCGCATAACTCACACGCGTGTTAGTCCCCTCAAAAAAGTGCTCATATGGAGCCTTTTGTTTCATCCAGACAAAACCAGTCTCCCGAACACGC
The DNA here is from genome assembly GCA_018326385.1 of Flaveria bidentis. Lineage (NCBI taxonomy): Eukaryota > Viridiplantae > Streptophyta > Magnoliopsida > Asterales > Asteraceae > Flaveria > Flaveria bidentis. Next base: position 1,402 of record BJCM01066658.1, on the reverse strand, counting down.
CCACACTCTACAAGATCCTTGAGTGGGAGAACGCCTCTAGGGAAACCAAGCTCATCTAGAAGCTCAATGGAACTGCGAAGGCACGCTTCGGCTCCATACACGATCTCGGCTCCGGCTCTCTCATCTGCCATTTTGTTATTGTTTTTGCAAATATTGTGTGAGTTGATTTTTAATATGAATGGGAGTGAACGAGTATTGTGTTTTATAGACCAAAATGGTTGGTGGGCAGGGGTTGGGTTAAATGGGGTTTTGGTTGGGGTGGTGGTTCACCTAATTAAGGTATGGTTCGTGGGTGGTGAGCCACCTGCATTTGTGTTTTACACTCATGGTGTTGTTTCTATTTTTGGATTACAGATTTGATGTGGCTAAGATATTTATTTACTTAAAATAATAAAAGCAACAAAAATGTTTAACTATTAGTCTCTGTTATAAATTTTTATATTTAAATATATGTTACTTGTTTTAATATATCGATATGGATGTATGACCTATATAATCTAAATGTTTTTTGTTTTTATATATTAATCATATTAGGTTAGTACCACATATATTACACAGGTGAATAAATAAAATATGAAATAATTATTAATAAAAGTTAATGATTGTAAAACGGTATTTTGATATAATATATGATTAATATTACGTACAATAAAATAACGATATTATATTTTAAACTTTTTTTTAATTTTTTGTTTTTTAAAAAATGGTTTTTAAACAAATTATTCAAAACAAATTGTTTTTAAAAAAGTGTCATTTTTAGTAATTTATTTATTATAACTTTGAAATTGAATTACTTTTGTTTCATAATAATTTTATTTTTAAAAGCCACATGTTTTAAAATATATTATGTTTTTTAAAAGTTAAATATATTTTTGAATTTTTTATTATTTCATAAAAGGCATTTATTTCTTTATGGATTGCATTTGTAAAAAGATCTCTTTTTTTAAAAAAAATTATATGTAATATGAAAAGAATAAAATAATATCATTTGTAGTTAATGTGATATTTATTATGAGAGATAAACGAGAAAATAGAACTTAATAACTCTAAAATTGTAACAAGTGACACACAAAAACCTTCTTTTATTAGTATTGATAGATGATAGATATATATGCCACTTGTTTTGATATATCGATATAGATGTCACGTATTTGTGTTGTATACTCATATGTGTCATGCAGGATCGTTGAAGGGTGTAAGTTACAACACAACAACACATAGAGGAGATTAACTAAACTTTAATCAAACAGTAAACTGGATTAACCAAGTTGAGATACTAAGAACACAAGTAATGCAAGAGACAGAACACAAAGAACACAAGTGAATGGTTTTCAAGAATGCAGTATATTGCTTTCTCTATGTTCTATTACAAGTGTTACAAAGCATATTAGAAAGATACAAG
>BJCM01066656.1:0-17011 GCA_018326385.1 Flaveria bidentis | reverse complement strand
ATAAGAAATTTTTTAAAAATTATATTTTTATACTGTTTGTTTTAAAATAAAATATTTATTTAATAAAAAGTATAAATAAATTTTTAAAAAATTAATATCATTATTTTATTTTTACAGTCATATTATATATTAGAATATAATTCTCTAAAACTAGTTAGTAATAAAAGTAGAAATTAGAACACAAGCGCCAATATTCCAAAATCAAACCATTTTCAGGCGGTGATCGTCGTCTTCGCTCACTACTCTTTCTGCAATCACATTATCGTCTTCTTCTCCCCTGTTCTTCATCTCAGGTTTTATCTCATATGCTTCTAATGTTCCTACATTCATACACTTGTTACGTTCTTGTTGATCGGTATTTCATTCGCAACTCCTGTTTGATTTTCAATTTGCTGCTTTCGTTACGTTGAATTTCAGTATTCTATTTATTATGTGTAAAGCTAATCAAAACAGGAGAAATTCCTTTTAAATCTAAGCGATTAGCATTTCCAATCTGAACTAGCAATATGATAGAACGGTTTGCTGTAAACGTTTTATGCGTTATGTTTCGTTGTTTTGCGCAAGTTTAATCGATTAGTTTGAGTTGTTTTGAAGGAAGACATCATTTCGATTCACAGTTGTATTCATCGTCCTTCCGTTGATTCCTAATTAACTGTTTGTTTCATTCGTAAGAGAATTTGAGGTATACGCAAAAGTCAGTCTGAGAGGATCAGTTTTATTTACTCGTAAATGTATAGATTGAAGCTAACTGAGACAAGTATTTCGGATCCAAATGGAGTTGAAAAGTGATCTAAAAGTGTATCAACGCCGGGATTTTAGCTTGAAATCTGCTTCTTACAATGTCAATTTAAACTTGGTAAATTGATTTTTTTGTGACTTGAAGAATCAGAATCAGATTTCAGGATAATTAGATCATTCTGAGCTTATGACTTATCTGTTTCTTGGAGCAGCTTCTTAACTACATCTCTAAATATGATTATTTTGTCCCTAACTAGTCTGAGACTCCTTATCAATGTCAAGCTACTAACAAACAAAATTACTAAGCTGACTTGATACTACAATTGATGCTTTAAGCATGCATCCAAGTACCGCAAAATCTAGTGATTGCATCATGGAATTGAAATCTTGAAATAGTTTTTCTCAAACTAATATTAAATTGTAGCTCTTAAATATTGGAAGAGGCATGAGAGAATGAACAAAAGAACAATCGAAATTTGAGGTGATTTATGTATATGTTTTGATAAATTGGTTTGCTTTAGGAGAATATTGCACACTTGCAATAAATGTGGTATTAGTAACTCAAGCAATCAGCAATGTTGTTTTGTATTTGAGAACTATAGGGAATTTGCTTTCTTGAACTCAAACATTGTGCATGTTGAAGTGAGTTTAGAACTCATGTGCAGAACATGTGTTTATCATACGTATTTAACCTTTTATGGCTTTCTTGAAGCAAGCAAAAAAGAATGATATTGCTATAGGAAAAGTTCACTAAACAAGAATAAGAGAGAACACATTGGTATCGATTGTTTGCTTCCATATTATATCATCTTGATTTCAACTCTCAGTAGTTAGCATTTTTAAAATTATTTTTTGATTTAACTATAGCATAACCATTATAGTAGATTCTGTTATAATCTTCCTATCTACTATCTTCTGTGATGTATAAAAACATAATATCAGACACTAACAACTGCATCTATCTATTCTTTGCTGGATCTTAGATGGCAGTGATCTGTGTATCTAAATCAGTTGTTCTTCTTATATGATAGTGTTGCTATAATCTTTGTTTTTGTTAGTAAATAATAGATGTTATTGTTTTGTTTAATATATTGGTATTTGGTAACTTATTGATTTCAAAATAATGAAGTATTGACTTCTTAACAAGACCCTGATCTGACCCCCTTGACCTAAAACCATTTTGACTTGTTCTTGATAATTGCCATTTTGATCCATTGGGAACTTTGACTACTTAAAAGAGCTTTTACAGTGTACAAGTTTCTTTCTACCAGGTTGCTCTATTTATTCGTTATTTCAAAGGGATCCAACATTTTATTTTTGTTACAAACAAAACCTCATTTCAATATGATATTCTGTTTAGTATAGATGGCAGTATGAAACAGCCAAATCATGTATCGTAGATAACCATAATGTGAGAACCATAGCTGATTAGATAAACTATATTATAGGCGAATTAATAAATCTCTGAAAATTTTTACAAACATGTAAGAGTAACTTTTTTATGGGTTGGAATAACTCGGGTTGACCTAAACACTGCCTGTCCAAATTTTTTAATAAATAACTAGTGCATCATTGCATCAAGTATGATTACAATACATATCATTCAAGAGTAATGGAACTTTTAAATAAAATATATATTATGCATTAAAAATACACTTCTAAACACAAAACATGGTAAGCATAGGTTAAAGTGATCTTGTGCAATTAACAGCAATTATGTCACAAGGAGCATCAGGAAACCCATGGAAGCCGAAGTTGACACTTGAAAATTACCTCAACTTGGAGCAGATGGACGTTATCCCTTTTCCCATTCTTCGAAAGGTGACTAATCATTCTTTACAAAACCTTGAATAATTCCAGCTAAGTTTTAACTCATTAAAGTAATATAGGTTTATTTTGATGATTTCTTTATGCATGACTTTTATAAAACTAATATACCTTTTGATTTGCTTCACAGATACTTATGATACATGGATTCAGAAGCTTCAATGTTCCAAAGGTTGTGTGATCTTAAACAGTATTAATTAGACATGATTCTGAATTCTAGAGGTAGTGATTTTGACCAATTTCCATAAATGGTCAAAACAACAAAACTAAAAATAACTAAAATGAAAGGGGCTAAATGGGCTGAAGGGGTCAAAAGTTACCCCAACTCCCCAAGTGTATTTAAATGTTTACAACCTCATTCTTAGTATTTGATTTTCCAATCATATTCAGTAAATTGATTATTTTTGAAATATGAGTTATAAGAAATAAATATTATTGGCAGGTCAAAACAACCTAAGTACCTGACCTGTGTTGATTCTGTTAAGAACCGCCTGTTTCGACCCGTTACTCAGCCCGTCCATCCTTCCCATATTTCCGTCTCTAGTGATTTAAATTATCTGGTTTTTTAATCTAAATAAATATATACTTACTTGCAGGATGATTTGTTGGATGCGGTGAGATCAATCGATCTGATGGATTCACACCACTCAACTCTGCAAAGTGATGCTGTTTCTTCAAACGCTTTTGTGAGTCTAAATGATGTAATCAAAGACCTCTCACTTCTGCATTGGCATGAATGCTGCATCACCAGCATTGAAACTATCAATTCAATGACCAGTGTTGGGTCTGGGAGCAGAGAAGATTCATCACCTAAACGTTTCAAACATGACTGCAACACGGCTTCCAGCTCAAAGAAGATCACACATGAAGCAAGATGATCATCGATTGTGCTTGCTCTACCTGCATGCAAAGACTACTTACCTCCACATTATCCTATAGATGGCTTATTACATTAAAGGATACAATGTGTCACACTGCCACCATATCCTGTAGATGAATAATCACCTGAACATTGATAATTGATGATTGTGGTGAACTAAGAGATGCATAATCTAATTTGTTACGTTTAAGTATGTTTTGTTCATCAACAAGACCTAAGAAGAAACCGGCCTGGGAAGTATAAAACGCGATCCAAGCCAAGAAACTGGAAAACCGAACCAGGATTAGGACAAAACTGGACCAAAACTGGTTATCTTTAGTTCCTGCTTTTTATAGAACTAGTTTGCATTTGAGTTAAGTCTTTAATTTATAAAACCTGAAAAGATAACAATTCTATGTTGGTGATGCAAACCATAAGCAAGCAAGCAAACAAAATTGTAGTTCTAAATTCGACATGTAACGTTCAATAATTGAAATTAAATTAATATAATGAAAATTAAATTAGACAGCTAGGATATCATTGGCATAAATAATACCTATTATACACATGCCTCACAATTAAAACATAATCAAATAAATTCTGGAAAATCAATTATCTTTAGTCCAAATAGTTAAGATAAAGTATTCAAAACAAATAAAATGGGAATGTTTTATAGTCGAGTCTTACTTTGAGCAAAATATACATAAAGATTAAGCCATTGGGTTTTTCTAATTATGAATTTCCTCCTAAGGGGGTTGAGAGTTTGAGCATTTTTACTTTCTTTGGTTGTTTCATACAAAAGTTTATCAACTGTTGGGTCTCTTCAATATAAGTTAATAGATATTTACTTTCTTGTGTAGTTTGGGAGCATATTGATCTTGAACCAAACAAAACCAATTTAGATCAGCCCATTTTAAGGTTTCACCATCTTTTGTCTTTCAATTTCAGTTCACTTTTAACTTTCACACGGGTGTAGTATTATCTAACTCTTTTAGAACACCGTTGCATAGATGATAAAGCAGTAGACATATCACCTCACCTCACGGTCCCTCCATCGGTCTAAAATTACAAATTAGAGAGGGAGAGAGAGATTAACTTGATTAATCTCAATCCATATCTAAAACTTTGCATTCAAATATTATTTGGAATTTTTCCAGTAATTCTAGTTTTCTTAATTTTTTGCTATTAAAAATAGATTGTTTTCAACTCGTTATCTTCAACTCCTTGGATTATCTCCTCACTTGATAACTTATCAAAATCGATATATATTTTTAACTTGGCAAATTAATTTATCTAAAATATTTAAATTTAATTAAATTACAGTTCAATAGTATCTATATGACAAATTTTCGAACTTGGTTTTTTTAAGTAAAAAAGGCATCGTTCACCAATATAGTTGCAATTATGAGTGATTTTCTAGTTATAAAACTTTATGAAGATAATGAAAATTATATCATATTAGTTTTTCTTAAATGGTTCACTTGAAGTTATAGTTATAAAACTAACATGACTCATACTTTAGTTTAAACAAATTAGGTAGCCCTAAATCCATTATACTTGTCTTTGATAGTCTAAAAACAAAGTTACAAATATTTGAAAATCGTATAAAAGTATATAGCATAACTCTCATGATGCAATCTTGAAATGGTACAATAAGTTTGTTACATTTTAATATACTTAACCCACACTTTTATGATAAGACACAACTAGTCTTGATAACAGAACAATTATATCTTTTAACTTTATACAATAATAAATTTGTTTTTATCTTTTTTAATTAAAGCAACTAACAAACTTGCTAGTTAATTAATTTAGCAAGACGAAACTAGTAGATCATAACTTCCATCCCAAGTTTTCTTGGGGAAAAAGTAAGCTTGCAATATATAATCTGGCCGTGACCAATTGCAAGGGTTCATCTCATCTCAATCAAAGTATGTGAATTCAATGCTTGAACATATATACATGCATACATACATCCTTAGTTCCCTGCACATCATTTTATCAGCAATCATTTATATGTAGTACATTTGTTTTAGATGAAGCAAACCCTTTTCTTGATATATTAAAACATGCATTCATGTAGCCACTTGTTACATTAATATATTGATCGTGTTCGGTTCATCAATTCGACCCGCCAACTAACCCGGCATCTCGACACAATTTCAACTAATTTTTTTTGTCATAATCTTTACCTTCATATATGATATCTTATTGTATGCATATGCATTACTATGTGCATAAAAAAAGTTTTGTTTTAGAGCTAGAAGTCTCAATAGGAGTACTCTTTCTATCACCTGAATAGAGGAAAGACATACCCTCAACCCACTCATCTTAAAACATATATAGCAATAGCTTTGTTATGAGTGAGATTGAGATTTACTGGTTTTGTTTGTTTATGTCATAAAACTCTAAACTTGTGACATATTTTGATTTGATTACTGAGCTCTTAGATTTTAACCTTTGATCTTACAGGGTAATTTTCTTTCTTTTTCAAAATTGGAGTCCTTTGGCCAAAAGTGGAAAAACAACAATGACTCTACCGAAGGAGAATACCGAAAATACCCCTGTTCAGACGACAATGTTTTCAGTTGATACCATGTTCTGTACCAGGAAGAGATCCAAGGAAGCTGGGTTCATGGACAATGCAAAGGAAAGCATGAAGTCCTTTTTTCATGCCTCTTTCGATGAACACAAGGCTTGCTTCAAGGAAACTTGGCACAGGGTGCGTGTGATCACGTACTAACTAATTCATTAGTTACAAACTTATGATCATGGAAATATAACTAACTCTTATGAGTCTAATATGGTTTCCATTTGACAGATGATTGCAAGATTTGAACAAGGAAAATCTGCAGGGTCGGAAGGTCAAAACACAGTGTCGTCAAAGAACTAGTCGTGTGTCTATGGGTTATGGTTTATTCTTGTGTCATGTTTCAGTTAGTTAGCGACTATTTCCTTTACAACTAGTAGCTCCGTCTATTTTGTCAAACAGTTACGCTCAAAACTGGTATTCAATGAAAACAAAGATGGTTACATATTTTTGTGAAAATAAAAGTTATTGGGTACATTTGCAATGGTTCCATTGTATAAAAATACCTCATAAATGATTTTGCTTAGCCCCACAATATAGATGCTGATTTAGATATGAGTTTACTAGCAGTTGTGACCTTTTCCAACCTGCACAAAGTAGAATATTTTGTTCATACGGTATGATAAATCTAAGTGTGAGTGAATGTATGACAACAGATCACCATCTAGCAAGCTGCAATACAAGTTGTAATTTGTGCAGTCTTAAGAGTACTTATAGTCATCTGCATTGTTTGTACGTAGGGGAGACAGAGAGATAGAGATATATAGATAGATAGAGAGAGAGAAAGAAAGAGATTACTTTGAAATTTCTTCAACAGCTTGCATAATTGTATCAGGATTGGTTTCCACAACTTGACCTCCAAGAATCATTTCATTTAAGATGGTATGCATCTGTATAAAACAATGATTATTACTATTGTGTTTATTGTTCTTATTATTAAAAAGGTTAGTACATAATCGGAGAGAAAAAGTGAAAGATACCTTGCTATAATTGAGAACTATATCGAGCTCGCATACATTGCTGAAGCATTTTTCCAATGTTTCCACATAGACTGAAGAATCAAACTCAAATGATGGAAAATCATTATCATGATCAACGAGTTTAGAAAGATACGAAAATTAATAATTAAAACTGGCGTGTGTACCTTGAATTAGATCAAACATGGCCAGTTCATTTTCAGAGCTATCAAATACAAAGACAAAGTACAAGGTTGCAAAGAGCTTGTACACGAGCCGTAAATCCTGGAAGAACACGGGGATTCACAAACGCGTTTTGACAATGTTTTTGTTTGACACATGCAAGAACAAGTTACCCATAAGCTTCACACAAATCTTGGAACAAAAACAAAAATCATACAACACTCGACAGTCGATATGTACGTTTCTTGGCTTAAAGTATTACTTCCAAACTATGTTTGTAAATCAATAAACTACAAAGAATCCTATACCAGAACATATTATGTAAATTGTTGTACCAAGAAATCAAGAATCAAAGGTTGTCATTCATGTCTTTACAATGCTGAAATCCAATTTGTGTTTTCATATTAACCAACCCAAATTAGTTTTAGGGATAAAGGTTTCTTTTACTAAATAAACTAACCTTTTTTCATGTTTGATAAAAAAAATATAAAAATAAAGTAACTTTTTTCCATGTTTGATAAAAAATATATGATACAAATACAAGAATAGAAACACATCTCCACGAAATTAGAACAATCAACAGAAACAAACACATTTGAATGAAATAAATAATTACCGGACCCAAAATCGAGCCACCTTCAATGAAATTGCTTACATTTTCAGGCTGCAAGCATAAGACTAAAAGAACAACAAACAAGAAAAGAAGATTAACTTCAAATTGGACTTTAAAACAGAATCACTGATTAGGTGTTGACCCAATGTGAATAAATGATGAAAGAGTTTAAAAGTTCGTAGGCATGGTACTTTTTGGTGTTGATCAATGTGAAATACGATTATACGAACCAAATAGTTTCGATTCCAACTGTAAACCTAAAATTGTGCCAAATTCAACAGAAAATGACGAATAAAGTTGTATTAAAACTGGAGAGAACCTGAATAAATACTGCGTATTAGTTGCTGCTGCTGCTCCACAGGCTAACCTTACATAAAATTCAAACAACACAACACAAATTTCAAATCGAATCAAATCAAGTAAGTTTTCTTCAACAAATAAGTTAAATCAGCAACATATGTCACTTTTCAGCTTCGAATTTGACGTAAAATCAAATTCTGGAGCAAAAACATGCTAGTTGCGTTAGATTAACAACCTTCGGTGCTAAATTGTAAGAAAATCGAGAAGATTCGTACCGTATAAGTGTAGAATTTGGAGAGACGAGGCTTGCCTTGGTTGTTGATCACTATCACAGCTCTGATCATGATTCGATGTTGCAGATTCAATTCTGTTTCATACGAATTGTAAATCTAGGCTTGTTGTTGTTTAAATCAACGTTTGAGTTGAAGAAACCCTCGTGAATACATCCAAAATCCGTTGTAAAATATGTAATTGACAGATAATCCGATGGTGACTCAGAGATGATCTGAGTTGTGACACAAAGGGCCGTTGGGCTGTTAAAGTTGACACTTGACAGCCCAGCTCAAATGTGAAACTTGTAGCAATGTTTGATTCAAACAAAAGAGGAACATAAAACCGGTTTAAAGACTAGTTTGTAACCCGCTTTATTAAAACCAGTTAAAATCAAACTGTAAGTCCAAAGATAGCACATCAAATATAATTTAGGAATGACGAAATCCAGTGACATATCATACCACATTACAAATAAATATCAAACCTTACCTGAGGTCTATGCACACAATATCAATACATTCATAAATACAACTTTTAGAAAGCAGGCATCATTCCAACCCACGCTAACAAAAACTAATTACCACTCATAAACCTCACAGTTCTTCAAGACAAATAAACTTTACAAAACAGCACAAGCTTACTACTTTTCGGCTTTTGCAGGTGAATAGCGACCATATAATGAAAACCAAGCTGACCCGGACCGACCTTTCAAAGGTGAAAGACGAGCATGAAATTTGAAGTTTCTGGATGGTTCTAGATTTTGTTGCGAGGTGATAACCGAGAGGAAGGTCAGGAATTGAAGATTTTTGTTCAAAGTTACCAGACGCATTTTATCTTAGTCTCCTAAGGGCTGAACCCTTTCCGGAAGCCTTCATATTTTGGGAGTCCCGGAAGCAAACAAAGTGCACGATTGTGTTTCCATTTGGGTAGACAGCAAAAACACTGGTTCCTATCTTCTTGTTACAAAGGGAACACATGCTATCGGCTGTTATCTTCACGACTGCTTTTCTTTGGTTGTACAGCTCGTCTTTAGCCTACAGATTGTATACAAAAAGCTGTTAAAGAAGCAGGACGTAATTGTTGAAGAATTCAAATTTAAAGTACTACAGGTTTATTTTCTTCCACTAAGGAAAAAATAATTATTGAGCAAAAACTTCGAAACAAAAACATTATGTATATAAATTCAGTGTTGTATTAGCTTAACAGTAATAGTTAAAATGGTGAAAAGGAATAAGGGGTAAATAGGTGATCTTATTACTTCTTAAATAATCAATTTAGTAGGAGTAATCTAGGGATGGACATCACTCGGGCAACCAAAAGTAAATTCGAGAGCTCCTTGTGAGCAAAGTGGACAATATTGGTGGTATAAGGGGCCGAATGTTACACTTTGTAGCTTTACTATTATTGTATCTTCTAGAAGGATAACACTATTTATTTAGCCTTTTTCTAGCCTTGATTTTTCATTGTAAAGAAACTGCTTCATAAAAGAGAACAAGTAATTATCAACTAAAGATGCAAATGAAGTTGACTACTTCTAAAACAAGAAGATTACAGATTTATCACACACTGAAACGTCATTAAATATTTATCTGCTAATCAAAACTGTTTTCAAAATGTAGAAGTTTTGAAGGCAGGAGGGAGGGAGGGAAAGAGAGGACATACCTGGAGGTTCTCACTTTCTCTGAGTCTTCTGATAACTGAAAAGTTCCTGTGTGCTTCACTGGTTTTTTTCAGCAGAGGTCCAAGAAACGGAACCAAGTTCTGACCAATAAAAAAAGGTCTCACAACTTATATACTTGTGGTGATGTTAGTATAGAATAGGAAAATGAAGCTAGGTAGAAGAGAAAAAAGTGATTAATGAAATTTATGGGGTCTATCATCTTGATATATATCAATAGAGGTGGCAAAACAAGTAAGGCCGAACAGGTTGGGTGACGGGTCAATACGGATACTTTTTAACGTGTGTCAAAACTAGTCAGGCCAAGTCAATCAATCAACATTTCTATTTTTTTTATTTTGTAAAAAATTACTGTATTATATATATTACAAAAAACTAATTACATAATAATAACATATATTTGTTAAAAATAACTGAGTTAAGGGGTTGGAAACATTTGAGCATCATTTATGTAACTTTCATCCGCTTGACCTGCTTGACCATTTGAAAAGTTAAAGTTTTTAAGGTATATATGTAACCCAAATCAATCCATTTTCAAGCAAACAGGTTGAAAATAGCACCTATATCAGTACAAGAATAGACCATGATCATGTCATCATACCCATTATTGCTTCACACAGCAAGACAACAATTTCTCCAATACATTTTCCTCAAAAAGATAGTTGGTGATGCTCATTGTTCTTGTAATTGAATTTCAGTAAAAACCTTCTTTCTTAATGGTTTATCAACTTTCCTAATGGTTGACTCCTTAAGAGGAGTGGCAAAGTCAGCAGGTCATGTAGGAGGGCAAAACTACTCGGGTCATGTTCAACCAAAGCAAAAAAACACTTTTATCCAATCTTCATATTATTAGAAGAGAGTTTAATATGAGTATAAGAACTAAAATACCACAAAAAAGATTTAAAACTTCATCAGAAATAAAAATAAAGAGTAGGTTCACAAGTTGTGCAATTGGAAAAAATATATATTTTAGATGCCTTTTGACCTGTTCCACCCATTAGACCTGCTTCATGTTTAGTTAAATCTTTTAGCTTAAGGAATTCAACTTACTAAAAAAACTTTAACCTAAATGAACCTATTATTGAAAAGTAATAATTGCCACCTACATTCCCTTAACACTAAAAGAAGTCAATAAACTCCCAAGAATACTAAGATAATAAAAGGGTAAGTGGTTACCTGTATCTTAGTCTGTTTAGGTAATAGTTTGAGTGCTTGTGCTCCATGAACACGGTCCCACCTTTGGATCAAAACATCCAGGACCTCATCAAGCATAATATTTGAAATCTCTTCACCATCCCCATCATCATCATGACCATCACCATCACCATCACTTTTTCCACTATCTGTGCCACTTGGGCTGATTCTGGTATCTTCTGCTGCACCTTCAATATCTGCAATTTTCTTACCAAAACCTTTTCCTTTACTACCTTTAAGTGATGCCCAACCAACCTTGGGAGATGGAGAAGATACTAGGTTACTTATTCTCTTCTCAATATCTTTTGTCGTTCTCCGAGGGTTTAAATAGATTTGAAGTAAAGTTAGGTATATGTTTCCAGATGCTTTTGCAGGCTGTTGATTTAGCCCTGACTCGTACACACGATCACAATACGCCAATGCCAGCTCTGGAACATGAAGCTGGATATGTTCACAAAAAATCCATGAAAAGATCATAAACTAATAACTAACTAAAAAAACTCTTATTTGAGATTATCAGTTTTTTTATATAGATAAAACCTTATGAACGTAAATGGACAATGCAAGTTCATGTTGGTTCATTTTCCCTAATAAAAGTGCCTGTTCTTCAAAAAGAGCAGTTGTTGGTAATCGTTTAAGCAAAACTTCAGGAGTATATCCTGAAATACCCTCCAACGCAGACAAAAGCTTTTTCCGTGTAGGAGTATACGTTTTTTCATCCCATTTCTTCTGAGCAGAGAGATCAGCATACCAATCAAGCACTTCGGACAGATATATTTGCACCTACAACAAAACCACAGAATACATCAAGTAGAGTGTGTGTTAACATGGTAAATAGAATAAAGATATACCATTTCATTCTGCAAGTTTCCAGAGATGCCATTTTCGTTCATTGAGAGCATCAACTCTAAGTACGTAGCTTGCATGTTGGGAGCATGCTGTTTTAAGTATGAGTTAACCAAATCTGCAGGAATGTTTCCTGATAAGAAAAGCTCAATAGTTTGTGTAGGACACTTTTCAAGAACAAGCATTGAGAATTCCAGTACAATCATAGGGTCAATCCCACATAGAGGCTGCATGAGAGAATTTACATCATTGTGAGTATACCACACTCCAAGGGCTCAAGTAAAACAGAAAGATAAATATTGGCAAATTCAAATAGCATGAAAATCAAAACAGTGTTTTATTGCATACATGAGACTTGCAATATACTCAATAGGACATTTCTAGACAAAATAAAATAAACTGAAAATTGAAAATTGAAGGTAAAGATGAAAAATGTCACACACATAGAAATTTATGAGATCACAAGTGAGTAATTTTACACTTGGTAAGTCCCCCTAGAGTGAAAAGAGCTATTACAATTAAAAAAAAGAAGAATACCATATATAAGAATGAATATTCAAAGTGAATAGAATGGATAAGATGAAGCCATTATTATTTTTCAATAGTAAGGATTAGATGTGGTGATTTTAACTTGTTTACATATTTTAACTATGGGTTGTGTTTATTCACAAGTGGATCAAATTAAAAGGACAAACTAATAAGGGACAAGTCTGTTTATACAAAAATTCATCACATTGACAATTTATACAAAATTCTGGTTCGACACATTACCCATTTACACAACCCACCCATCTTGCCACCTCTAGTCAAGTGTATGTACATCCAAAATCAGCCAGATTTGGGAGCCATAAAGCTAATATCTGGATAAGATTAAATGTCACACAGAAAATTACTGGATCACAGGTGAGTGATTTTACACTTGGTGAGACACTCCAATTAGCTATAATTTAAAGAAACCTAAAAGGGGATCTGAGATTTAAGAAAATAAATTCAAAGTGAATAGAAAGGATAAGATGAAACCAATATTATCCAATAGTAAGGATTAGATGTGGTAATTTCAATCCATTAACTTATTAATTATGGGTTGTGTTTAATCTCAAACAGATCAAATCAGAATGATCAACTAATAGGGGAACAGGACTGCTTATAAAAATTTTAATGCATTAACTATTTATACAAATTCGGAAAATGAACACGGAAGTGTTTGTGGGTCAACCCAACATGACTGGTCTGTTTCAATCAGAACTCGTTTTGACACATTACCCATTTACCCAACCTGCTCAGCTTGCCGACTCTAGCAAGATCTATATACCACCATAATCAGCCAGATTTGGCGTCATAATGCTATAAAAACATGGATAAGATTAGATAAATTCAAATAAGCCAGACATAAAACAAATATCTAAACGAACTTACTTTGAGATATTCAATAATCATCTCGGGCTTGAACTTTTGGGTGAGCTCAATTTTGGGTTCATCAGAGTTGGACTCCTCAACTAACTGATGGAGAAGTTTAAGAGCTTCACGATGCAGTGAGTTGCATCTGTAAAGCTCTAACAAACATAAATAGTGATTGCCGTTCCTTAATATTTCCTCACATATTTTCACATCACAATAATTTAGGCCTTTAAGTAAATCCAAAGCAGCAGCAGTTTGTCCAGTCAGAAGTAGGGCCTGCAGAAGAGCAGTGTCCAATATTGCTGCCATCTCTCTAGCACCCGAGTCAAGGGGTATGTTGACTCTGCCCTGGAGAAAAAATACAAATATTACATTGAAATATGATCCACTACACTATTGTTAGTCTTATCATCTGTCAAATGTTCAAGCAAACACAAAACACAAATAATATAATGGGGTGTTTGGATTCGTGATATAGAACTGATCATCTGATCATTTCGAATGGAAATTGCAATAAATAGTTTCTAGTTTTAGATAAAGTGATTCTGATTATGATTATCTGATTATTTGAGGGTTGAATAATCGATGTTAGATAAACAGTCTGGAACCAACTGCAACAAAATTGATTATTCAAGGGAGAAATAATAGTATATTCTTACCCATTCTTTTTACCCTATTTAAATTTTTAAGTACTTTTGTCTATGTTTCTTCTTGTTAATATATACAAAAAGTAATCTTTGTTGAAATTTTAGATGATTATATGTACACATTTTACTTATAGTGGCTTTAAAAGCTATTATGGTATGGTAGTGAACAGCAATAAGGTTGTCATGTTCTAAAAATATACTTTAATAACATACAAGAAAGCCCTTGTCATCCATTTTGTTTGTAACCTAAAATAACTAGAGTTTCCAACACTCAAATGTATCTGACTATTACAGCACGTCCAAACATTATCTTGGGCAGAGCACAACTGATCATTTGATTGCAAGTATTTTAAAATTCATAATCACCTTCAAAAAGCAAATCTAAATACTGCCTAAATTTCAACATTGTGCATCAAATTATATTTCACAACTAAATTGTCAAATTCCACAAATTCATCAACTATCAAGTTCTAGTACTCGTATGGTAAAAGTGTTGACATTTTTTTTATAATCTCAAAGGGAAAATAACTTAAAAGGTCTGTCTTCTAAGTCATTCATAGAAGCTGAGTAGCTCTTACTTTATTTAAAGAAGTTATTTAGTTTAATAATTATTTATTATACAAAATGCAACAGGATGATTGTGTTCAAAGTCCTTCCCAGCCCTCACATGTTAAAGAGCCTTGATGTGCTCGATTATCCTTCTATATTGTGGAATGTTTCAATGATGCATAACACATGCCAACCCCTACATTCATGAACTTTAAATTGAAACAAAAACTAAGTTTTTTAATAATTGTGTCAATTAACAAGTATTAAACAGTGTTTGGTTATAGGTGGCGAAATTAATCCATTTACTTAAAAATGGGTCTTGGGTTGTATTTTATCTCTAACAAACAAATAGGGTCAAATAAGAAGTTTAGGTATAAGGGAAATGGGTCTAGTATGTAGAAAGTATCCCCAACTCCATTTTATTGCACATAAAATACAACCTCCTTAGTCATTTACTCGTTTATATACGAATATTCAGATTATTACAGTAAAATATAAATCCCTCCATCACAAATTAAGTGTCGACAAGACAAAGGTACAAAATTTGAAGAATGTGCAATTTATTCATTTTAATTATTATATGCCAACTTTACCCGGATGACGTGCACGTAGTTTTAGAACTTACAATTGATGAAGTCTAGTGATAGAGTACAATTACAGGTAGAATGGGACACTTTATAAATTATTATGAAAGTGGACAAGCTTTTGGGTAGGACCTAATATATAAAGGTTGACTTTTATTTCTTGACAAACTAATCTTTTTCGAATCAAATTATTTATATAAATTCTAGGAGAACTGACAAAAAGGTGTATATGGTTAAACAACCAGACCTGACCAGTACTAACGGATGCCCAGTTTCAACCTGAAGATGTTTACCATTTAACCAACCCGCCCAACCCACCCGTCTTGCCATCTCAATGTACTATGCTAAAAAAGTTGCTTGTTACCTTGGTTGACCTCTTGGGGCGGGTGCCTTCATAAGAAACAAAGGCATGCCCAACAGCATCTGAGACAACCTCTTCTGTTCCCTCAGCAGCCGCCTTTCCAATTATGTTACTTCGCTTTTTTTGAAGATACTTAACCAGTGCCATTAAAGTGTTATGAGACATTTTCTTGGACTCGAGAGCTGAACTTTCATCATAATCCAGCAGATTAGAAGAAGGTTCCATATCATCTGAAATACCTGAACTGCCCCTTGATAAATATGCCTCACCAGCCACATCCAGAAACTTATCTGGTTCACTCACCACAGATGACTTGGGTGTAACAATAGATGGGTATAAAGAGAGTACATATGTTATTTCTACTTGAGATGCCACAAAGTGCTCCATTGCTTCCTCATAGCTCCCATTTTCAAACAAATAATGTGCATATCTGTAACAAGAATAATATATCAGCTTTTAGCTGTTATGTAATGTGAATGTGTAGTGACATACAAAGACACACATAAAGCAAAACATAATATGCAAATTTGTAGAAACACTAAGGGAGTGCATAAGTAAAACCATGCACATAATATTACCTAATATGAATTGATTGCTCCTTTGAGGCTCGAAGGCTAGAATCTTCTGGTGGAAGCAACTTACATAATGCCAAGGCTTCCTCAAAATTTCCAGATGCTGTCAGCTGTACAATCTGCATTTCATACAGTGCTTTAGTTGTATGGAGGTAACAGGTAAACATTATGTGCTCTTAGAACTGGTTTCCATATTTAAGGCCCTGTAAATCTACTCATTTATAGAGTAAAAAAATACAAAGATTGCCCATTTTTCTTCTATAAACCATAGTTATCAATAGCAAATAGCGGTAAATAGCGACAAGTCACCTATATGCTACATAACGAAAAGTGGTAAATAGTGACCGCTATTTCATGTTTAGCGATTAAGTAGGATAATATGTAAGAATGTTTTACATTCAATAAATAAGCATGTTTAGCAATAAAATAGTAGAAAATCTAACACCCCCAAAATAACTAAAACACTCTATTACTAATCATCTAAATCTCATATTTACCAAAAAGAATTAAAAAATATAAAAAAATCAAAAATTCTGCTATGCAGTCGCTATCTGCAAATAGCGAGGGAAGATCGCATCGCCACATAGCACGCTATAGCGGTCGCCAAAGCCCATAGTTGTCAATAGCGAATAGCGGTAAATAGCGACAAGCCACCTATATGCTACGTAGCGAATAGCGATAAATAGCGCCCGCTATTTCGTGTTTCGCGATAAGGTAGTAGAAGCTTTAAGAAATGTTTTACATTCAATAAATAAGCATGTTTAGCTATAAAGTAGTAGAATATATAAGCAAACACCAACAAATTAGCTAAAATACTCTATTTGTGTCAATTTTATAGTAATA
>BJCM01066655.1:0-15978 GCA_018326385.1 Flaveria bidentis | reverse complement strand
AACCGGTTCTAAACCGGTTTTTAACACGGTTTTCAAACCGGATATCGTTGGGTAACGGCTATATAGCCGTTTGTACCATTTTTTGACCTTTTTTATGTTTTTTTACCATTATACCCCACTAGATTAGTATATATATGTATTTGATAGTTTGGTTGAATCACACAACTTATAACACTCTCTACTCTCAAAAATCTCAAAAACACTCTCACAATACTTTCGCTTTAAACGCTCTCATAAAAATCTCTCAAATGGCTTCATCAAGTGCTCAATCATCCGTTGGTTGTGAAGTGTCTTCAAGCAACGTGGCGGTAGCAATCCTTCCTACGAATAGGAACCCCGAAGTATGGTGCAATTACGATTTATGTCAAATGGCTAGCGGTACAAACAAGGCTCGTTGCAAGTTTTGTCATAAGTTTTTCAAAAGAGATGCAAACACAACATTGAAAAACCATATTTCAAATAAATATTGTAAAGCGTTAAAAGGTGAACCTTCTCAAGGTCAAACTTCGATGACAAATGAACGAAATATTTGGGCTTATGACGTTGATCCGGTTTGGGAGCAAATGGCGCAATTTGTAATTCAAGAAAGCTTGCCATTCAAACATTTCGACAACGAACGTTTGACTCGACTCATTCAAATATTTAGATTTGTTGGCTTGGTGGAAAGGTAAGGAAGATCAATTTCCCATCCTATCCACCATGGCCTGAGATTTACAAACCGTCCAAGCTTTCACGGTAGCTTCGGAATCTGATTTTTCTGTTAGTGGTAGGATTATATCAATAAGACGAACTCGACTCCCTCCACAAGCGGTTAAAATGTCAATTTTCTTGAAAGGTTATTTGGATGTCACGAAAAGAGTACAAGACAAACGTTTCCTTAAAGGAGAACTGGAATACAAAGCAGAATTATATGAGGACGAGGTAGAGAGCAGATTGACACCAGGAATGACTGATGATGAAGCGGCATATGATGACTACCTTCGTAACAGTTCCAGTTCTGGTGGCGAGAAATAAACATACAAGTATAATACGGAAGAACGAAGAAACGACTATGCTAAATGTTTAATTTTAAAAATTTTAAAAATGTTTTATATATTTTACCCTTGTATGTTTTTTAAATTTTATAAATGTTTAGTTTTAAAGATTTTTATTTACCCTTGTATGTTTTTTAAATTTTATAAATGTGTTATATACTTTACTTGTGTTTAAAATTGTATATATATATTTATAAATGTATTAAATTGTTTAAATGTTTTAATTTGTTTAAATGTTCTAATTTGTTTAAATGTTTATAAATTGTTTAAATTTTTTAAATGTTTAATTTGTTTAAATGTTTTAATTTTTTTAAATGTTTCTATATGTTTATAAATGTTATAAATTGTTTAAATTATATAAACTGTTTTATGTTTTAAATGTTTTGATAAAAAGTTTAAAATTTTCTTTGAATATAAAAGAAATCCAAATTTTCAAAAATAAACCGGTTTGGGCCGAACCGGCTTGGGCCCAAACCGGTTTGATAGGGTTGGGATTTTTGGGTTTGGAACCGGTTCCAACCCAAACCAGTTTAGGGCCAAACCGGTTTTGACCAACTTTGACCAAACTGGTTTCGGTTTAGACCTCGAACCGGTTTGGGCACCTCTAGTCAATACGCCAAAAACGCGTTGGTGATATTAGAGGCAGGACATTCCTTATGAACCCGGGATCTCTCTTGTCCATGGTTAATGTGAGATTTATATAGGGTGTCACATTGGTCGTCGCTGCCTCTCGGCCGGTCCTCCTTCTTCCTTAAACCACATGCAAAGTAAGGTGTGTTTGAGGTTTGTGCTCTCCAAAGGCGACGATGGTGGTGTAGTTTTCACTGTGCCCCAATGTTCGTTGGTGGTTATGGTGATGGTAGCGGTTTTATTTCCACCGCCACCTGGTTGAGATCGCCTATAGTTGTCGTACGGCTGTGGCTCGCGACAAGGTGGGGCTGTCTTCCTCCCCTTTGTGGTTGATGTGGGGTCGTTACCGTTGGCTATGTGGTTAAGGGTTGATGTGGGGTCGTTACCGTTGGCTATGTGGTTAAGGTAGGGTCGTCAACGTTTTTTCCTCCCTGACATCCTGCAGATGCTAATGGTGGTTGTTTAGCCGTCTTTGGCAATTGTGGTTGTTCCACCATCGTTGTTGCCCCCTGCATCTTTGTCTCTTTAATACCCTATTAGGGTTTTCAGATCCGCGACATTTCCATCTCTATCTTATGTACGTCTTATGTGCAATGTCGATGATGATGGAGCTTCGTTCATCTAAGATGTTTTATATTTGTGCTCGATAAGATGTATGTTGTATTTCTGTGAGTCTGTTTAGCTATGATGATTTCACCTAAATGATCTTGGTAGCTCTGGCTTGGCAGTTGTTTCTTGCATGCAACCACAACCAAGAATCAATTATGAGCCAAGATGTGAGTCCTTCCATCTGGATCGTTTTCTGATTTGCCTCATGCCGTGGAATTTGGTAGTCGTATGTTGATGATGTGTTGATTTTCGATCCGTGAAACTATTGTCGGTGATGACGAGAATGTTTGCGTCTGAGACTTTTCATCTTTGGGTATGATGATGTATCTGAGCCCTTACTTTTACCGTTTATCACGCGTGCAACGTGCGCCAACATTTACCACTAGTTTTAATTGAATAGATAGTATATGTATATGAACCAAAAGTAAAGAATGAAGGATTGATGTAGTAATCATTAGAGGACGATGTTAATCATTGTTAAATGTTAGAGTAAATTACATGGATGGTCCTTGTGTTATATTAAAATTTTAGATTTAGTCCTTAACATTTAAAATATATCTTTAAATATAATTCCTAACATTTCATTCTCTTTCATATATTATCCCTAAGTCTGTTAATCAACAATTAGTGATGTTAAATATTTTAAAAATTAGCATTTTACTCGCATTAACCATTGTTTTACTTTACCTTTTAAACTATAATATTATTTTTATTAAAATTTTATTTTATTGTTTTTCAAAAATTTTATTTTTTATATTATTTTTTAATATCATTATTAATACAATTATTGTTTAATTACATTTAAAAAACACTAATAAAAAACTTTTAAAAAACATGCTTTTCAAGTTGGTTCTTAAACCGTTCATTTTTTATACGTCATTCTTAAAACTATTTAATTTTTTAAAGTGGTTGGTTTTTTAAACTTTTTTATACAATTCCTTATTTGAAATATATTTTCTTAAAAAGATCTCAACTTTTTAAACATTTATATAAAACAATTCAGGTTTAACCGTACTTATAAAAAGAAGACATTTTTATAAAGGGTTAAAGAAACCCTCATAGTGATTTTAAAAAAAAAATTAACCAAACATTAAACAGAAGACGATTTTTAAATCATTTAATATGTGGTATTAAATAATAAACAAATGTATAATAAAAATATTATAATAAAAAGTCAATTAATCCCTACAAGTAAAATAATTATTTTAATAAACTTAACATCACTAACTGAACTAATAGTATAAGGACAATTGATGAAAGATAATTATAACATTAGGGACTATATTCGTAATTTTAAAACTCTAATACCTAAATCTGAAATTTTAACTAAACCACCATCCAAGTAATTTACTCTAAATGTTAAATCAAAGCTCTTTCACCATCTTTTTCTTCAAATAAATCGAGGTTTTCCCATCAAAACAACTTATATAATTTTATGAACACTACATAACTAATAATTAATGTATGTCATTATTTAATCTTGATTGTTATTTCATAGCTTGATACGTTTTAAGCCGGAAGAAATCTTATTATAGGGCTGAAAATGAACCAAACGAACACCAACAAAGTTTTGTTCATGTTCGTTCGTTAAGATATAAACTTGTTCATGAACTATTCACGAACACTTACTTAATGAGATTTCTTGTTCGTGTTCGTTCATTAGGAAAATGAACAGGTTTATGAACTGTTCATGAACACTTAACGAACACAAATAAACACAAACAAAAGCGAACAAACACAAACAATTTTTCATGAACATGACGAATACAATGAAGCTAATAAACATAAACAAATACAAATTATTATAGATTTACTTTAGAATAAAATTTATATTTTTATTACAAATATTACACCAAATCAATCAAAAATAAATATGTCTTTAACATAAATATCAAAAAATACTTGATACAATAGTCATAAAATAACCGACACAAAAATTAAGAATATAAATGAACACGTTAATGAACATAAACGGACACATTGTCATTCACGAACGAACATAAATGAACATATTATCGAATATTCACGAACATAAATGAACGAGGATGTTCGTTCGTTTAAATAATCGAATAAAATTTTCTTGTTCACGTTCGTTTATTTACTAAACGAACAACATAACAAACTTTTCGCCGAACGATTCACGAACTGTTCGCTGAACCTTCGTTTGCAGCCTTACATCCAAATTACTAGTTGTACTTTTTAGTTTTAATTTAATCATATATGTTTTTATCATATATCTATTTTATCACTTAACATTTGTAATAGTAAACGTATTAAAATCTCAAAGATCTATAAAAGACTAAATAAATCAATAATCTTGTCAACTAATAAGAAATTGATTAAAACAAAGTTAAAAGATGGCCTTAAAATAATAAAATCTAAAGTAGATTTTAACTCAATCAATTACCAGCTATGGGTTTTTTACTGGGGGCTTGAGGTGTGGTCTTGATTGGGAAACGGATAGTTGAGTCCGATTAAGATAACACATATACTCCAAAGCGTGATCGCACATGTTTCGTTCAAAATAAAATTACCAATTTTTTAGGTTATCTATGTGAAGAAGTGTTGTGTTAGATTAACGATTCACTTAATCTTAGCCAATGAGTTCAAAATAAATTGATTTGAGGAGAGTCATTTGACTTGCCAAAATAGTTATGGATTCGAGTCAATATGCTTTAAGTAGACCAAACGTTTAACCGTAGTGGACCCTTTCGTGTTAAATTAAAGTTTGTTAAATACAATAGATTTAGTTTGAGTTTGTTGGAATAAGTAACTACCACAAAAGAATTAATAAATAACAAAGTAATTATGATTGAAAAGTAGTTGTGGTTGTTAGTCGTTCCAACTACAATATATACAACTTTAATTTAATAACTGGAGTACTAAATAATCAGTTTTTTCACACTTTCACGTCACTTATTACTATTGTTTTTTTATTTATAACCGTAGACCCACACCCTCTTTCTTTTAATTCTATAGTATTTGTTTACCATGAAATGTGAACATTTAACCCTATGAGGATGAATAGCCACTAAACACTTTGAACTCATTAGACAATAAATTATTTATCAGGTCACTTGTATGGGAGAGTGGATGAACTAGTTTTTTTGAAAGTTTTGGAAAGTCATTAAAAAGCTACATTTTAATGGTTTATAATTTTTTATTAATAGTTAAAATGTAATTTTAATGTTTAATGGTTAATATGTACCATTAAAATGTTAGATCTTAATAATTTGGTTACCTCTTAATCATTAAAAGACTATGAATCATTGTAGATAGTATTTTAACAACCATTAAAAGACTAACAAACAACCCTTATGTTTTTAGATGCTTAACTTATATGTACACACACCAAGACAATATGAAGTGAAATGAATAAATGATCCAAATATCGTTAAAACGACTAAAGATAAATAATCATACACATAAAAGAAATTGGTTAAATAATTTAAATATACAAAGTAGAAAATAATTAAATGTCTATGTTAGATCTTACTTCTAAGTGGCTAGTGCATAAGAATTTAACATGAAGATGGGTATAGTTGTGTTATAGTGAAAAATATTTGAAACTGTGAAGTATTCTTTTCAAATATTCATATATAAATTAGAAAATATACTTTTTTTATTTTAATGAGTTAATTACATCGAAGATCCTTTGGGTATGTACATATTTAACTTTTGCTTATTAAGTATGAAAAATTATATTGTTGGTCTAAACTTCTACGCAAGGGTGATAAAAACGGCTCCTAGAATATGATGAGGGTTAACCTTTTAAGTTTGAATTATAAAAATGATCATTGTATCTTTGTAATTTTTCAAAACAAAAAATAATAATATAATACAATAGGTTGTAGCGTTAACCCCACTCATGGTCTTCCTCCCGACTTCCCCTTATTAGTCTCTTACATACAACAATTGGTGATGGCCTAAAGACAAAGATATATACTTTTTATTCAAGTGTTGTTGGGTTTAAGTTTCACTTAAGATATGAAGTAAATTTAAATTAGAGTATATTAAGACTAAAGTAGGGTCGTTAAAAAATCACGTTCTCACATCTGTCTTTCTTCTATGACCACATCACCAATGGGAAGTGGCCCGGGTGGGGTGATAGTTGATGGTGTTGGAGTGGCAACAACGACACGATGGATGTGGCAACAATGGGGGTGATGTTAGGAGTGTCAATGGTGGTGACACAAGCAATAGCATTGTCAATGTTAAAGTTGTTGACGGTGTAGGAGTGGCAATGATAACATGATGGAAATGGTAACGACGGGGGGCAAGGGTGGTCATTCACATAATGGAGTGGAATAGTTAGTAGTGCTAACTGTAGGACTATGAGGTGTCTCTTGAGATAGATTGACAAGCACTACCAGCAAAGACTAGCAGTGGCATGCGATGTTGCATTGACACATAATTGTGGAGGGTGATGCTTTTTCATTTGGATATGTTTTAAACTATTTTTTTTCATAATAGTACCCTAGCTTGTTATATTGCATAATTACTTTTTATGTTAAAGCATTCCCAGTAGTTTTTTTTAAAATTTCATATTTCTTTCACTCACGACCACTTTAAAAAATATTACAAAATAAAGATTTTAACTCATATATTTTTAAAGAACTAACTGTGAATGTTCTTAATGAATGTTGTTGGAAATAATCAAACTCGATTGTAACTTCAAGTAAAATCATTCTAAAACAGTTAAGTTATACCTTTCTTAAACATACTTTAAAATTTACGATAACACTTGCCACAAAGGATATAAGCTAACACGTTTTTTTTTTTATAAAAAAAAAAAAAAAAAAAAAAAAAAAAAAAAAACTCATTTACTCCACACCATACCAATAGCTCCAATCCGTATGGTCATAATATCAAATTAAATTAGCAAGATTTTTTACACACACTAACACATAGAGCGGAGTAATCTATAATATTTATGATTGAGTTAAAGACGTGTCACGTGTCAAAAATAGCAAAAAAGAAAAATGTCACGAAGAAATTGCCTCCTCAACTACGCTCCTTCACGTACCTCTATGAATCTCTCTCATGGCGTAAAGCTTTCTGATAGCAAACAAGCTCAATAGCTCATTGTTTCTCAACTTTTTATTTCTACATGGAGCTATAATTATTCAATCATCATGAATCGGAATTCTTCTAAGGACTCGTTGATCGCTACACGAGGTCGAAATCTCCACGTTAACGGTGTTTATAATGCTCCGGTGACCGGATTATTATCTCACCGGCGACTCAGGAGTTTCACCACCACAACCGAAGATTTTGGCAACAATAACAACAGCAACGTTGATCTATTGTCACGTAATCGTCGTACGCTCTCCGTCGCAATTTCCGATGAATCCGACTGTACGTATTCCGTTACATGTATCTCTGATTTTGATGATTGTTAATGAGTTGAAATTGTGAGTAGATTTTTGTTACCTGATATTCGACGTTCGATATGAATTCCGATGGATTTTCCGTCGTCTCGTCTGATTTATGTTTCGAGATTAAACCGCAGACGACGTCGGTATCGCTAATTGTTCGGGTCTAAACTCGTGATTTTAGAAACTTTGAACTTTTTGCTCGTTAAAAATGCTTTTGACTGGATTTATTCAACGTTAATTTCTAGTTTTAATACACATATCTTCACTAATCTCGTTCTATTGTTACATGTATCTCTGATTTTGAAAATTGTTAAGAACTTGAAATTGTGATTAGATTTGAATTGCATGCTCTTCGACGTTCAATATGGATTCCTATTGATTTTCCGGCGTCTCATCTAATTTATTGCTCGTTAATAATGCTTTTGAGTGGATTTCTTCAACGTTGATTACTGATAGTGATACTTATATGGTCATTAATTTCTTCTGTTGTTGATTCTATGGTGTTCAGTGCAGGTGAGGATGGAAAAGCTTTCGACCGGATCAACAATGCCTGCAAAAAGCGTATTAGATGATCTACTTTCATCTAATGAAGGGGGAAAGCATGATTATGACTGGTAATGTTGTCTACAAAGTTATCATATCAAGTTAATTGAATGTTAACATGTATTTGATAGTTGTTAAATGATTTTTTTATCTTGATTGTTAACCACTTCACCTATTTTTACCTTAATTTGTTTAAATTTTTTATTGATGAACATGATAACTTTAGGCTTTATATTGGAGAAGATTGTGCTTGTAGTTGAATTTGACTGATTAACATGATAACTTTAAACTTTACAGAGTAGCATGTTGTGATAGTAATTGTATATGATAAATTACCATGATAACTTTAGGCTTACCAGTTACATTAATGTAAGCTTTTACCCTTTTCTGGTACAGGCTCTTGACTCCTCCAGAAACTCATCTACTTCCATCTTCAAATGGAAATGAATCTCAACCAAAATCAGTTGCCCCAAAAAGAATGTCTTCAGTTAGATCAGGCTCTACAAATAGAACCTCATGGGTGGGCTATTTTTCTTATTTCTGACATTGTCTACATGTCACATGGCATAAACTTAAACTTTAGAAAGTTGATTTAGGAACTCATGATTCTGTGACTCTGTCTCAATTGTAGCTTTCTGTTTCTCAATCCGAGCGTAACCATCCTTCAAGACCAGCAAGAAGCAGTTCCGTGACTCGCCCGTCAATCACTACCACCCAAAACACAAACAGAAACTCTAATGTTTTAAACACCAGCTCTGCTTCTGTCTCTTCTTACAAAAGACCATCCACCCCGACTAACTGTCTACCATCAGCCTCCAGACCCTCCACCACTTCTTCCCGTACAACACCTTCTAGAAGCCGCCCATCCTCCACCACGACGACTTACACTGACAAAACCATTAGACCATCAACTCCTACTCCACGTCCCCAGTCACCCAGTGTTCGACCAGCTTCTAGGCCATCAACTCCAACTCGTAGGAACCCAACACCTTCTAGTACTACTGCTCCATCTTTTAATAACCGAAGCGTGGGACCCACGTCTAGATCAAACTCTTCTGTCTCACGGGTCAGACCCATCAATCTTCCTGATTTTCCAGATGAAACACCACCAAATCTCAAAACAAGTGTGCCAGAAAGGCCTATGTCTGCTGGTAGGTCCAGGCGAGGTGCAGCCATGACTGTGAAGGGAAATGTAGAGAATACAAACACAAAAGGACAGTTGTCTCCCATTGTCACTAGGGGTACACTTGCAGCACCACCTGGAAGGGGGCGGTCACACGCTAACGGGCATATGGTTGAACAAGTTACAAGAAAACCTATAAAGGTGTTAAATTCAGAGCCTGGTGCAGAGTTTGGGAGGAGCATCTCAAAGAAATCACTTGACATGGCCATAAAACATATGGTATTCATAGCTTCATTCATCCTCTTTTTTTAATTGTTCCATTAAAGTTATCATATAAAGAACTATTTTCATAAATATAAAAACACTATAATTCATAAATAAATTATTATTAGCTTATTTTTGTTATATGTTCCTAAAAAGAAGTCACAAAATTTTCTTTTACTAAATCAAGCTGCTTCCACAAAACCATCAAGGGTTGGTATTTGGGTCCTTTAGAAGAGATCTTATGTTCGAATCTAGGTTCTATTAGTGTTTAGCAGAACCCTTTAGTTATTTAACTAACACTTTATCATAATAGAAGTTCATTGATTTGAAAGAACATGTCTATTGGTTGTAGGATATAAGAACAAGAGGCTCGCGCCCACTCTCTGGGTCAACGCTCTTTCCTCAAAGCATTCGATCGAGTAATGGTTCAAGTGCAAGGGACAATATTAACTACAAAAGTGGACCTTTTAAAAACGGTTATTCAGAGAACAAAGTGAAACCCGTGACCATAGAAGATAAAGGTGCATATTCTTCTAAACTAGCACGTGTAGATGTTTGCGAGAGCTTGAGGTACGACACGATTTTACTAAAGGAAGACCTGAAGAACACAAGTTGGTTGCATAGTGAAGATGAGAATAGTGATCAAAGTCTATTGTTTGATAATGGATTTGAGCCACTCCCCGAACCTTTTTCACCCTTGTGACATGTCTTCTTCATATTCATATATTCATATGTTATCCATGTTGCATCTTTTAACTCTCTCTTTTAATTTGTCATAAAATTTATATAGATCAGTAAACACCTTCTTTCTTATTTTATTTTATTTTATAGATAGTTAAAGTCTTTCGTTCTTGTATCCAATATTTTTTTATTCATCACTTGACTTATTGAATGTAAAATTTATAGCAAAGTGATTCGTTTAGTAAAAAGTTAAATTATCACATTGAGTCTACTTATGTGTACTTGGTAACGATCTAAGCCCTCTGGTAAATATGCTGAGTTTGAATTCAGCTTTTGATGATTTTTTGTCTTTAACCATTTTGAATATCACTCGACTAGTGTAAGCAAAGTGTTTGTAGGGTCCATCTGCTTTTTAGTATCAGGTCTGATGACGATTGAGTTCTTGTCAACCTAATTTTTTCATCAAAGTATCCAATATAGAATTCTTGTAGCTGATGCTCACTTTTCGGATTATTGCTGATAGAAAAACTGGTGTACACTATCAATTGTACCAAAAAAATTCATAGCAAACATACGCTTATCCCTCTGACAACTTTAGAATATATAAGTTTTCGATACATTAACGTATAACCTTCAAAACTCATTTAAGATTTTCATTCTTTTATGTTTTTTCTTTCTTCTTCCTCCCACAACTTTAAAATAATGTATATGAACTTCAAATTGTGTGCATCTTAACTATTTGTTAACAGTTATGTTGTTTGAGATTGCAACACGCTTATTTTAATTGATGTTTGAACTTGAATAATATAACCTTTTGAGCATTATTAACAGCTCCACCAAACACACATGCTTGTGAGATTTTAGGTTTTATGTAAAGTTTTAAATGTTATTAACAACATAAGTGTTTCATATATAAAGTTACATATACCATCAACACCTCCTTCGGTTCATGACAAAATTTTGACGCTATTTTTTTCATGGTTTTGAGTCCCCACCGTAGCACAAGGTCATAATACTAGTTACATCTATAATGTATATTCTGTCCTCTTATGTTCTTTTAAAGTAAAATCATATATTTAATAATATTTGATAAGATTATATAATAAAAACAGTCTTTTATTCCAAAGGAAAATCACCAAAAACACCAGCAAATAAAAGAAAATGGTGTCGATCACTGTAGTTTATCTGATCCTTACTTTGATCTCTTGGTATATGGCTACAAGTCCCACACTCTATATCTCTCATCTAGTATCAAAAGTTTTCACAATCCTAATTGTTTGCTACAATCATATAAAACCATCATCATTATTGTTGGTCTATAGATTGAAACTATAACTTACTTCTGAACCAAGTCGGCCCCACTCACGTATCTTGCGACAAACGATATGAACCTGAATGGAGCACCAATGAGAGGAGCGTCTGTGAGAGGCACCAGGTCATTGGGAACAGAGGTTGCTGATGTGGCAGCTGGGATATCATACTCGTTTAATGAAATCTGCACAATTTCTCCAGACTCCATGCTTACGCGAGAAATTTGGTTCAAATCATATCCATCTGAAGTCATATGATTCACAAGTTTATCTGATGGCATTCCATCTGTGGATCCAGATAGCGGGTCCGCATTGCTGACCGTGTCTACTGTTTCAGCTGATGATGAAATTGGATCAGTTTCGGAAGCTGAAGTTTCAT
The DNA here is from genome assembly GCA_018326385.1 of Flaveria bidentis. Lineage (NCBI taxonomy): Eukaryota > Viridiplantae > Streptophyta > Magnoliopsida > Asterales > Asteraceae > Flaveria > Flaveria bidentis. Next base: position 4,027 of record BJCM01066655.1, on the reverse strand, counting down.
CCGTGTCAAAAGCTTTGGGATTTTTGACAAATGGGTCATTGGGTTTAAAATGTGAATATGAATGGGTTGTTGCAGTCTTTTGGTCAAGCTCAGATTTTAAGTCGTTCACCTGCAATTACATAGCATAATCACTGGAATTTTGTGACTATTGTAACCTTAATTGTGCTAATATTAATTACCTTCTCAGCTAACTTCTTATTTTCAGAAAGCAATTTTGCAACAAGCGCTTGTGCAGATTCCAACTGTGAATTCATGTCCTGGTATACAGTACCGTGCTGCACAATAAAAGAAAAATAAAAGCGTAAGCAGACAGGGTATGCAACCAGCATGTGCTAAAATCAAAAGGAAAGAATTAAACAGATAGGCGGGTAGCTACGGAATTCAAAAGATCCTGAATCTTTGACTGAAGATCAGAAACTTGTTCTTTCAGCTGCTGATTTTGGTGGGAAGTATTATTTATAGACGTTTCCAGCTCGACCACCTGCAACACTTTGTTTTATTTTTCTTCATATCAGATAAACTAAAGCACACATCTTAAAAGGTAAAGATGTGTATGTACCTGTGCTCGCAATTTTGCATTGTCCTTGCTTAAAGAAGCAATTGTTTCTGCTGCAGCATTCTACAACAAAAAAGAATCTCAAAAATTAACCATCCACTTGTTACAACACTAGAGAAATAGAGGCAAAAAGTAAATAAATAAAGCCAATTGTCCTTTTCAAGTAGGAACCTTTCGTCTTGATCAAGTTAACTATGTGGGACCATTGTAAAGTCTCAAAATAGTTGGGATGAAACAAGTTCCAAAAAACCATAAGAGACAGATCATATTAGGTTCAAATGTACAAAGGGTTCTTTATTGGCTCTATGGAGTTAGATTGTCTCTTGAGTCAATAAGGTGGCCATTTCGACCATTTACTTAGAAAAAGGTTGACACAGGCTATGTTTTTCTTTAGAAAAGTCAAACACAAAAAGGAAAATCAAATATATTAGTTTTGAAGAAAATAAGCCATGGGTTTAAAGTGGCCCATAGTGTACTCTTAACAAATAAGACCTCATATATTCAAATGTTGGATGATTATTAAAGTAAAAGTCTCTGGTCCCTAAATCCCAAATCCATTATCCAACTTTCTAGTCTAATTTGTCCCGCAACTGTCCACTTCCACAACAGTGTGCCCAAGTTTCCCATTCTGCCCATAATGACATTCATCACAAAACTGCATTAATTGTACTTTTCTAGAACAATGTATATTTATACGAATAAAAATGGAATTCAGCCAACTAGATACTGCTATAATTGTACAGACCTAAAGCCAGATTTTCTTCCTTGTAGACAATAACTTCATGGCAAAGAGTATAATTTTTAAAATCATATTTGACACGCTAATTATCAATAACAAAAGAAACTGGATAAAAAGTGTTACAAGCCAACCCAGCCCGATTTGACCTGCACAGAACAATCATTCCTCATGGCCCCCACTTCTATTTTCGTGTTACCCTGCCCACCCAATTTGCCACATTACAAGTAAAAATAAGCAAGTATTGATGTTTGGAGAGAACTACCATCAAGAAAAAGCATTAACAAGAGAACATTAGTGATGCTCACCTCTCTTTGTGCCACGTCAATCTTTTCTGCTTCAATCTGGATACATTTTTCTTCGAACACCTACAACGAAAGTTAAAACAAATGCATTCAAAAGCTGTGCCTGCGTTAAAATCCCTTCAAATGTTCAAGCTTCATGTTAAAAGTAAATGTACGTTCAAACAATGTGACCATAAACTAACAAAGGCTAAAACACAATAACCACTACCCCCATTGAATGCAGAGTGGATGTTTCTTCAATCAACCGATTCAGTTTTTCCTCAAAACCAGCCTGAATATAACACTTGTGTCAATTAAAATTATTCAAAGAAATTTCTTTAATTCTCAAAAATCCAGAAAGACAAAAGCTATAGTGCAGAAGTGTGAGGTCATTTGAAAATACTTTATAAAACATATGCTTACGGTTATTAGCCTCAACTCACCTCTTTTTGAAGCCAAGAGTGTTTTTCTGTTTGCAACTGTGAAATTATTGTCTCAAACTCAGTCTGGTGATCAAAACAAAAGTTTCATCATGAGCGCTTAATTTTCCATCAGAAAATGGATATACAAATAATAAAAATAATAAAAAAGGTTCTGCTATATATACATTAAAAATTATTCAGAGTTACAGCTAAAAACTTTTATCACAATTATTTTAGCTACTAAAGTCACCTCTTTATGATGCCATAAGTTTCTTTCTTCCTGTGATTGTGAAATATTTCTCTCAAGATCAGCCTGTAAACATGTATCAACAAAAGCATAAGAAAATAATAAGCATATGAACCTTTTAAACAATCGAATTAATTTCTCGAGGAAATCAGTCATTACCTCCCTTTGTACGTGCATGTCCAATAGCTCTTGCAATTCTTTTATTTTCTGTTCTAAGGAAGTCTGTAAACAGGATAATATTAATAAAAAAATATAAACATTAATTGCTTCTAATAACATAACTCAGGAACTTGTTAATCAATGCACGGAGTTTAAGAAAAGCTTATACCTCTCGCTTTAACCAATAGGACTTCTCAGCCTCAGCTGAACGTGACTGTACAGCCAAAATTTCAAATCACCAATAAATCAGGCTTTAGATAATAAGCATAATATTAATAAGAGGGCATGAATAATGTACATTTCATGGAATATAAATTATCTATACTATATATAAAGCATATGAGAAGGGTATTTTAAGATACCATTAAATTAAGAACACTTACCTCACTTAATGCATAAGGTACAACCCTTTTTAAGGGTTAAATAGTATTTTTAACATTATTTACATATTACCCCTTACAATTAGTTACATAATAACCTTATAGTTGCTATAAATTGCATAAAATTTTACATTATCTACCCATAAACCAAAAAACTTAATTTGTTTTAAGATTTATGTTATATCAATTTATCATGTTTAAAACTTATTTATACTACAATCGTAAATGTGTATTTTTTTAAACGTTTTGATGTAAATTTTTTGCTGAACCGATATGTATTTTGTAAGATACAATAACTTAATGCATAAAAGTACAAGTCATCATGCAAAATCTATTTATTTGGTGTTTTAAATTTTAACTTAGAAAAAATATAATAAACTTTTGTAATATTGCTATAAGATTAACAAAAATTAGAAAAGCGTGTCGGATGTAAAATGTTGCCCTGCCGCATTGCGCGGGCACTCTTCTAGTATAACCATATATATAGGGGTGAGTTCAAATGAGTACCATGAGAAACCATTTGATTCACCAGTAATACATGTATTTGTCATTGAATACATTGTGTGTGAAATCAATAAGAACTATACAATATTCACTGACTATTTTTGGAATTTTAGTGCATTCACCAGTAACAAAATGGTTCCTAAAAGATTTGCTGTTCCTAATGGTTCTTAAACACCTAGTTGGGCTCTAAACAAACTTACTGTTTCAGCTCCACTGATGGACTCTCTATCTGAATCCAGAACTGATTGCTGCGGACCCCTTTTCGGGACATCTGAATTATCAGAATTCAGGCTCTGATTTGCATGATTGTTATTATCTGAAGTTGATTCCCCAACACCAGCAGATGCACCTGTTTTTCCCTGCTTGTTCTTCTTTTTCTTCTGTCTCTTCTTCTTTTCATTCTCCATAACTTCAAATTCGGAGACCAAACTTAAAAGGCAGGATTATGATTTATAAGAATATGTCTTTACCTGCATACAACACAAACTACTATGTGATCAAGCCCATACAAGTTGCATCATAGTTGAACATATCCCAACTTTCATCGACAAACGAGATAAAATCCAGAGCAGCAAATGTTGCGTTCATTTCATATAAACATGTATAAACATATAGAACATATATTTCCAAACAAGGAGTTGAAGACACAGGACATACCACCAAGATATAAGTTTAAATATTTAACGCTTAATATACCAAAAACAGATTGATCGACACTTGACAGTAATTGATTATAAAA
>BJCM01066651.1:0-13209 GCA_018326385.1 Flaveria bidentis | reverse complement strand
AGGTCCAAGGGGGAGTTTGTTGATACATGTGTACCTTGATTCTGATCTTAATGTAATATGTCTTTATTGACTTACACTTATGTAATAGTTGGGTACTTAATGAATTGCAAATGTTTGGTTGTATTTATAATGTTTAATATTTTATTAATGAGTTGTTTATCGCATATTGACTTAATTATATAGGTTTATGGTTGTTTGAATTAATATAAATAATGTTATGACAATTAATACATTCAAACTTAATAATGTGAAGTTATCATGCGAATGGCCCATGCTAATGGACCATACGCATGAACAACTTCATACGAATGACTCAGTCGCACGACTGAACCAGGAGACTGGATCAGTCGTATGACTATAACATGAGATTGGTTAGTCGCACGACTGAATACTCAGTCGTGGGAGTGGATCAACCGCATGGCTCAATCGCACAAATGAACTATGCTGATGGTTCAGTCGCCCGAATGAGCAACCCTAACCTATAAATACCACCTAATTCGTGAAAAAACTAAGAATTAAATCCTCTTCGACTCCAGACGTACCCTAGCCATCCAGAGACCTCTAAGATCATACTCTAAGTTCATAGATCGCAGTAGATCGATTCCTAATATATTCTTAACGTTAGATTCAATAAATAATTGTTTCTACATGCGTTCTCACTGATTGGATCGCCAATCAAATAGGATTCCGCACTATTTGGTTCGGTATACACGTTAATCAGTTAGCACATCGTCCAGTAGACGATCCTAACAAACAATCATAAGGCAATCATAATAATGCAGGAAACCCAACATTAATAAGCCCTAGTCAAACCTCGGTCAAATCCCTAAAAGCACAGACTCCCCAAAATTCTGTAATAAATTCTAAGTGTTTAGGTGCTTTGACACTATTTGGGCGCATGAGCCCTGTTTGGGCGTTCATCACTATGTAGGCGCATCAATCAACACGTAACCATTTTAACACTTAGGCGCATTAGCTATTCAGGCGCATGGACTATTCAGGTGTATGAACACTTAGGCGTATGGGTCATTCGGATGCATGGACACTTAAGCGCATGGGCCTACACTTAGTCGTCCGACTAATATTTCTAGGGTATGGACTATTGTTCAGGCGTATGGGTTGCACTTAAATTCTTCTAAGGCATTCCTAGGCGCATGAGCCTTATCTAGGCACATGAACCTTCTGCACAACATGTTTCTAGGATGTTTTCGAACCCAATCATCAAACCTATCTGTTCTAAGCTTACCAAGGCTATTCTAAACATGAACAACCTATAAGCATCCAAGAATCATCATCCAACATGCATAATACATACGAGTATACATACATAAACATTTGTAAATCGTTTTAATACATTTTCAGCCCCAAGAGAGTCTAAAACGAGTAAAACCGGGGTCTAGAACTCACCTAATGCAACTTGGGTGTTTCTTCCTTCTAACCCGCTTGCAAATGAGTTCAAACACCTAAAAACACACCAAAACACACACACACGGACACACACACAAGCACATAAGCACATAAGCATGTAACCGAGACAAAAACCCAACATGAACACTTAAGACATCGAATTCTTACCTTGAATTCAATTCTCTTCTTCTTCTTCTTCTACCGAGAGTGTTTCTGCTCTCTCTCTCTCTCTCTCTAACCCGAAGTGAAAAAGGGTGATGGGAAGTGAGGGTGGGCGGTCATGCCCACCTTTACACCAACTTTTTTTTGTACTTTTGTCCTTTTACACATTTAACACCTCAACTTGGTTTTATTGACATTTCCTTTCTTTATTCTTCAACTCTTATTCTTTCTTTTCTTTTTTCTTTTTTTAGAAATAACCGGGTGCTACAAAAAAATAATAAGATCACTAAAATTAAGAATACGATTGCTACCTTAAGAACGATGAACGATTTGAAACTTTTAAAGGCTTCAATGGAGGGTTGGGGCCAAAGTTACTTTAGATTGTACAGAGGGTGGAAAAAAACTCTCTTGCTAGTTGAGAAGAAAAGTTATTGTAAAAGAATGATAAGACAAATGTTAGTATTTATAAGTAGAGAAATGAGGGTTATAGATGGGAAAGTTTCATGAGCACGATTAAGGTTAGGGGATTATAGATAACTTGTAAATGAGTCAAAGAAAAAGGGGAATTGGTTTTTCAAATTTTATAGAAATGATGAAAGGTTTATTAAATAATTATTATAAATTGGTTTTATTAAAGTTGTAAAATTAGAGATATTTGGAGGTATTTTAAAGATTATATAATAGTTAGTAGTTTTTTAATAAAAGTATATAATTATTAATTTTTATATAAATATCATGGTAAAAGATTAAATAAAACTAAGGATGTATGTCCATAAAAGTTTAGTTTTATTATACATGTGCACAAAATAGCATGGTACGTACAGCATCCCCATTGCTGGACCTTCACGAACTTGCTGGAAACGAAGTACCGTGTGTACTTATATACAAAATAGCATGTGAACTTATATAAGAATTTAAGAACTTTAATAATAAAAGAAACTTTAAAATTTTATAAATATATATGAACTTTATGATATTGCTAATTTAGGCTTCTAATTACCATCATCAAGTCAAGTGGATAGTGTTCATATAAACATTAAGGCATCATTGTCACGATAATCACACAAGTAAAGTTATAAAGCAAGGATTAATCATACTAACGAATGTAGCTATTATAAAAAATCATATATAGCCTCTATAAGACTATAAGTTATCATGTATAATAAGTATGTATGATAAAACAAATAAAATTATATAGAATTCCAATTGTTTTATAACATAAGCAATAAATAAAAATAAACCGGGTTACAAATATGGAGGTTTCAGGGGTCATATGTAGATCGAGCTTTTAGATTCTTCAAGTATTTTAAAGATGAAGAAGAGTTTATTGGAGGCTATTTGTATGATCACATGGTCAGTTATTTAAAATTTTTTGAAACAAGGCCAACTTTTAACCTCACGTATTAAGGAATGACGAAATATTTAAATTAATTGTTAGCTATTTGTTCCTTTGTTATGTTAATAGGGTCCTTAAAACAAACTTGGTTGCGTCAAATGGCTTAAAAACCCTTTTTTGTGATGTAATTGTTTGTCATTCTCACTAATTTTAGCTAGAATTTGTTTATTTATATAGTCTTATCTGTTGTTAAAACTACGCATAAAATATTAAATATTCATACTTCGGTTGGATAAACCACAACAAAATAACTAGCTATCATATATCACAAACCCTTATTCCCGATTCTTGGGTATGTTAGTTGTAACCCTTGTAAACTGGTATGTGTAATTCTATATGTAAAGTTGTATGTGTAAGAAAATAATACGACATGACATGTATGTCCTTTCACCCAAAAATACTTTCATGCCATTGGTAGATTTTCTCATAATTTATAGATTTTTTTAATGTCCCACCCTCATACATTATAAACTTGTGTTTTAATAGGTTGATTCTTTCTTTTTTTTCCTTTTTGATATTATAATTACAAAATTTATAATTATTAAAATGTATGGTTAATGAATAGTAAAATTAATAATTTAATATTATATGTTATATGCATATGGTAGAGTTGTAGTAAAAGGTATATTTATTTTAAATTACCTAAAAATATTATATGCTCGACACATATTCTTCTATTATTTTAAAGTGGATGTCATTTTGGTATTGTATCAAATAATTTAGCTCATTATGTCTAAAAAATTTACTGTGTCATATATAAGTTTATTGTATCATAGATTTTTTAATCATTTATCATAGATATTAATAATTATGTTTTATGTTTTAAATAATTTTATATTATTATGTAATTGTTTTTAATAGATTATATAAACTTGTAATCTATCATAATGATTTACAATTAAAAGTACACAATAATATTATTTCACTGGTGTATTGTTCAAAACTTAGTGCTTAAGATAAAACAATGTGTTATTTTTGTTATCGTTTTTTATAGATTATATAAACTTCTTATTATCTATCATTATATTTTATAATTAGAAGTACACAATTATGTTATTTCACTAATGTAGATTTTAAAATTTATAGTGTTCAGGATAATACAATGATGTCAAAAAACACAATGGAACATTTATTATTGTGTTTTATGTTTTATTTCACTTTTTGTTATTTTGTTATTATTTTTAATGTATTAGATAATTTATTGTTAATTTATTATTGTGTTCTACATACTAGAAGTACATATAAAGCATCTTTTTAATGACGATATAATAATGTATATCTATATTATCTATTATTTAGTAATATCTATAAAGCATATATTTAAAAAACTAGATTGTAATTTTGCACCAATTTTAAGATGATATATAAAAAGTTGAAATGTTTAATCTTTAATATAATAAGAAAACAAAAGTCACCAAAAGTAATAACACTTAAAATACCCCTCTAACAAATTTATTTTCAAACCATTGGTTAAAAAATATTAAATATTAAAATTACTTTTTACATATTTTAGACTTAAAATCTTTTTGATTTGAACTCTTCCTCCGTATACATACCATCTATCCACCCATATTCCCGGGCAGCCTTCATAAGATCATACTTGTTGGCAATGTTTTCAGAATCAGATTGAACATCGAACCGGACGCCTTACTCGTTTGGTAGTTGGATCGGTCAGACCGAATTTATGAACCGGATGACGTCATCATTATATATATAGTTATATATAAAACTTAACTATATTTTTATATCCAACACACTAATTTATGGTTAAACACTCAGTTTTTACCTATTAAAATAAATAACCGGTTCTAACTGGTCCAGTTTCCCGGTCCGACCACCGATTCGAGACGAACTAGCTGGTTGAACCGACCCAAATCGATTCAATGCAAAGCGGACCGGCTAGGTGGCCGACCCCCGGTTGGACCACCCGGTCCGATCCGGTCCTAACAATAATGCTTTTTGGTTTTAATATGTTTAATTGCCACATAGTGTACTCTATGGCTAAACCAAGTGCAGCGGCTCCATATGGCTTCACCATATGGCTTCACCATATGGCTTCACTGAAATATTCAAACCGGTTTATCTCCTTTATCGACTGCATATACCCGTTAAGAGTTTTCCATTTTTTTACTATAATAATTGTTTATATGGTTGAACAATATAAATAATTTAATCAACTTGTTCTTAATAAATTTACATTACTTTTTTTTCGTTTCGAGTGCAATAATAATAGGTAATGCTATGGGTGATTATCATTTTCAAATACTACAAGTATATAACTACAAACAAATAAAGTTGTAAAACATGGGCCGGTGGGTCTCTCATATAATTAAATCTGGGATAACAATATTTTATTCCCATTACTAACTTTTTATTAGACTATCAAATTGAAATAGTGTATGGACTTCACATTTTATCATCTAGGGCGTCCTTACTTTTTGTATATCTAAAAAGTAGTATAGCAAATGGTAAATATCCATATAAAACATAACATACTAAAAATGAAAAAAGTTTCATAACCAGTTAAAAAACATAATGTAATTTACAATTTAGGTTTTCAAAATAACACAAGTTTATACATTTATACAACAAATTAACCTACTGGTTGATAATAATTCATACTATTAATTTGATAAATAGTAATTTTAACATTTATTTTTATTGTTAAAGGCAATCCGATTAACATAACTATCATCGATTTACACTTGACTTTCACTCATTTTTCACTCTATTTTTTTCGTTTTGTATGTTTTTTTATATTTTCACAATGATCATCGTAAGTGAAATCAAATGAAAAATAAGTGTAAAAATAAATGATTATGCTAGTAGATTTAGTCCCTGCAAACAAAAAAAACACAAAAAAACACGAGATTTAAGATCATTATGGGCCAAATTGAAAGTATTGATTATTATTATTGACCAATAAATCATAGTTTGATTATTAAAATCTAAATTTTCTTTTATATATGATATTAATATAGTAATATATTATTTATCCAACCCAACCCATATGATACTCAAGTATATAAGCTAGTAAATATTTGTACATGATTCATTATAAATCTCTATTAAAACACATGTGATTTTTCTAATGATTAAAGTCGATAATCTGACACGTCCTGAATAGAAAACTCGTACATTAGGCACATAAACGTGGAATTTTAAAGGGTTAGTATTATACATTTTTAAGAATAGTATGCTTATTTTTATATTTTCTTAGATGTATATGTTATTGAAAATGACAATCAACTTAGGAAAAAATTTTGATAGTTTTTTTTCTATAAACAAATATATATGAATGTAAGTCAAAATAGAAGATCTTGAATCATCATCGCATAAAATGATGAAACCCTAGCCTTCGGTCCCCTTGGATTGAATCACCCCTTGCAGCTCATAATTCGATCTCCTTTTTTCGCATCCACCACTGAATTTCGCTAAAGAAACCACTTATTTTCTCTCAATTCGAAGTGAATTTCAGCTCGAATTTCACCCGATCTTCGCCGATCAAGTTTAAAGAAGATGACGATCCTATATACCCTAGTAGCGAGGGGATCTGTTGTGTTAGCGGAATTCAGTGGCACACAGACGAATGCGAGCACGATTGCGAGGCAAATTCTTGAGAAAATCCCTGGAAACAATGATATGAATGTTTCTTATTCGCAAGATCGGTATATTTTTCACGTCAAGCGTACTGACGGCCTCACTGTGCTCTGTATGGCCGATGATGTTGCCGGAAGTAAGTTTAAGTTTACCCCTTTATCACCTTATGTTCGATTTCCATCATTTAGCTTTCTAGCTGTTGTATTTGAAGTCGTTTGTAGCGGAATTGGGTACTATTATCTGTTTTACTGTTGATTAAAGTCATTGAAGCGGGATTTAAGCTTAGGTTGATTTCGAATTTAGGGTGTTTGGATGTGGTTTTTCATATGTGATCGTTGTTATTTCAAGGATCGGAATAGACAGTCAGTTAAAGTTATTCCCGAAAGCTGGAATCAGAATCAGAATCAGTTTTGCAGAATACTAGGATATTTATTCTCATAAGTTCATTGGGTATTCCTTTTTTTACTTCTACCTGTTAAGGACAATGACGCTGGTAATTTCTATGTTGATATACTAAAGTGATTATTTACAAATTAGGGATTCATAATAAGATAGTTAATTAAAGTTGGATATAGTAGGTAATATGACGTTTATTGTCAATAATCAGTTTTCTTGAAACAATTATTTGTATGCTTCTCCAAATCCAAGTATTGCAAGCACATCCAAACACCTCCTGCAGTCCCAATCAGTTGATTCCTGATAGCCTACATGTGCGATAATGTTTCATTATATGTCTCATGTACTTCTGTCCACTGACCCACTGGTTACAGTTTTGCCATTTAAATGATACTTTTCTTGCTATCCTTGGACATAACTACTATGATGGGGATTGTATATGAAATATGAAAATACAACTTGTTTGATGTGATGGTCTTGGGTTACTGCTGATTGTCAGTTTATTAAGTTTAATTGCACCGTACTTGTCCCATTAATGATTTATATAAAAAAACCACCGTATGTATTGCAGGGAGAATTCCTTTTGCTTTTCTTGAAGACATTCATCAGAGATTTGTCAGGACCTATGGCCGAGCAGTTCTATCAGCACAGGCTTATGGCATGAATGATGAGTTTTCAAGGGTTTTGAGCCAACAAATGGAGTATTACTCAAATGATCCTAATGCTGATAGGATAAACCGTTTAAAAGGAGAAATGGGTCAGGTGAGTTTTGCTTCTGCTGTTCTCCACATAAATACAGTGCATAATCTTTGTATTTTAAATTTCTTGGATATGGCTTTGACTTTTGAGGTATACACCAAAAGTGAAGTCAAGATTTATTTTTGTCTGAAAGTGCTTTCTTGATTATAACATGTAAAAAACCACTGATTTTGGCTTCTATGTTTTATACCATGGTTTCATTAACTATTTCTTTTCAGAATGCACCTGTGAGTATGTACAATGAGTTTCCATGTGCCACCCAAGTACCGAACTTAGGATAAGATTGTGTGGTATGGTTTGGCTATGCTAGTTTCTTAGTGGAGGTGGCAGTTTTGAACTATCTACTTATGAATTGGTTTGTCCTTTCTTTTTCAAATCTGTTAAATAAAAAAAGGTAGCTCTGGAACAGAAAGTGTTCTTCAAAGTTGCTTAAAGTCTTTATTTGGTGAATACAACCTCCCAAGGTCTTGTTCGGGGCAAATATTAGATGTCTCTTGTAGTATTATTGTTTTTGTAATCATAATTATATGGTTTTGTAATCATCAATAATTTGTAAAAAAAGGGAACAACATGGTGTTTGTTAGTCCACCCAAGCTGCCCCTGCACATCTTGTCTGGTTCATAATGGCCTGTTTCAACCTAAACACCATTTTGACATGTTGCCCAAGGTAGTAATGGGGCAAAAGTTAGATGGTTATTGTAGTAATATTGTTTTTGTAATCATTATTAGATGGTTTCATCAGTAATTTGTAAAGAAAATGAAAAAACATGGCGTTTGTGGGTAAACCCAAGCTGCCCCTGCACGTCTTGTATGGTGCATAATGGCCTGTTTCAGCCTAAGGTCATTTTGACCCATTGGACAAGGTCATGTTGGGGGCAAAAGTTAGATGGTTATGGACATATTGTTTTAATGTTGTTTTTGTAATCATTATTAGATGGTTTCATCAGTAATTTGTAAAAAAAAGGAGCAAACACAGTGTTTGTGGGTTCAGCCCAAGCTGCGCTGCACAATGTGTGGTGCATCTTTCTACTCTAATAAAAGGGTAACTAGATAGGACAATGGCATCTTCACATTCATCCTCACCAATTTTTCCCGATTCTCTCTCCTATTAAATAATCACATTTATTACTAATAATATTATTTAATTCTTTTTATATTAAAATAGTTTTTTAATAAATTAAGAAAAATATCATTTTACTAGTGTTGTTTCTAAAGAAACAAATTTTTTTAAAATAAGAAAATTTTCTAAAATGTAAAACTTTTTAAAAAATATGAAATATTTAAAATTGGTGTTTTCTTAAAAGTAAATTTTTTATAAACAAAAAATGATTAAATTAAGGAGTTATAATAAGAAAGTTTTTAAAAATGATATTTTTTTAAATGTTCTTTTTCAAACAAACCTTTTTATTCTATTTATATTAATGAAGATTTCAATCATACCTTATATTAAACTATTGTTTTATTATTAGCAAATTTTAATTTTATCTAATAATTTATTTATTTAACCTGTGTAATACATGGGTTTGCTAAAGCTAGTTATGCATAATGGCCTAGTTCAATCTAAACACCATTTTGACATGCTACTTCAGGCCTTATTGGGGCAAAAACTAGATGGTTATGGTAGTAATATTGTTTTTGTAGTCATAAGTAGGTGGTTTTTGTAATCATCAGTCATTTGTAAACAAAGGAATAAGATGGTGTTTGTGGGTCAACCCAAGCTGCCACTGCACATTTTGTCCGGTGCATAATGACCCATTTCAACCTAAATACTGTTTTTGCACGTTACCCAAGTTCTTGTTGGGGGCAAAAATTATATGGTTATTGTAGTAATATTGTTTCTGTAATAATAATTAGATGGTTTTTTAATCATTGGTAATTTGTAAAAGAAGGAACACCATGGTGTTCGTAGGTCAACCCAAGCTGCCCCTGCACATTTTGTCTGGTACATAATGGCATTTTCAACCTAAATGCCATTTTGACATGTTACCTGACCTAACTGTCTTGCAACCTCTACCATTGGGCTTTGATCCAAATATGGAGATGTGTTTAAGCTTCTACATCTTGTTTCATCTTGTATGTGAATTTGTAGATGTGATAATGATGTGTGATTGTGTATCTTGGGTCATAATGGTGGGTTATGGTATGATAAAACAGGTGCGAAATGTTATGATCCAGAATATAGACAAGGTATTAGACAGAGGTGATCGCTTGGAGTTGCTTGTAGATAAAACAGCCAATATGCAAACTAATACATTGCGCTTCAGAAAGCAGACTCGCCGATTCAGGAGTACAGTCTGGTGGAGAAATGTCAAGCTCACGTAAGTTTTCATAGGTTTTTACTTTTTATCTGAAATTGTGACAATTTGTCCTATAAACCCCACGCTTAAATTTCATTTTAAAAAGCTTAGATTTACATATCTGTTTATTGACTTCTTGTTTCGACTCTGAATGCAGGATTGCTCTCATATTGCTTATCCTGGTGATTGCCTATGTTGTATTGGCATTTGTTTGCCATGGGCTTACACTTCCTACTTGTATATAAGGAATACAAATGGAGACTCAGGTTACATGTGAGAACTCAATTCTTGATTTGAAATTGTGGTTGATTGAATATTAAGCTTTTGCTTGAAGTTTATCTGCCTTGATTCCAATTCCAATTGCAAATCTTTGTAATGGCTTGACACTCTTGTGGGATCTTTATCTTTCGTGTGAAGTTGTTCAGTTTCGCATTGTTGTGAAACTTGTTGCATGTGCATCATTAAATGTTATTGTATCTATTTATGTCGACCCGTTTGGGGATCATGAGATTTGGTTTCTTTAATGTTGGCTGGTTTTTAGTTTATGTATAAGAACAAAAGTTTATTGTGTTTGCGTGTTATAAAGAGGTTTTCATATGGTGTGATATTTATCTCTCTTTTGTAATAAGCAAAAGATCCTCTCCAATTGAGGAATCTTAGCTGATCCCATACAGTTACATTCACCCACTGTATACACAAGCATGTTACATGTATAAAGACATACACATACATACATGTGTATGACTTCCATGAAAATGTAGTAATTTTCAACCTTACCCCTGTAAGGAAAGAATCACAAGGGGCTCTCTCTCCTTTAACATTTTTATTTTGGGGATAGGTGTTATCTTAATCGATTCACCTATCCGTTTTCTAGTCATGATCGCACCCCAAACCCCGTCAGAAGGGAATTTATTGTTGAGAAAACTCTATGGTTTAACATTTGCTTAGAGTAAGACTTGAATTCATGTTCTCCTCTTATTTACATATCATGGGTATTTTCATCTCCGTAATATAGATAGTACATCAGATCTTCAGTTTCTCTACCTTAGAAGGTGAGGAGTCCATATTTCCTATCTTTCTAGGAGACGCTTCTATGATGTGTATATTTGTAAATGATATGTGTTAGTTGTGGAGGGTAAATAAATTCTAAATATGAAGTTAGAGGACGAGTGATAGGTGTCAAACGTTTTAGAAGTAGCCGCTCTAAGAATTAGCACCTATTGAGGTTTATCACATTAGCAAGATGATATTTGTACTTGTACTCTACTTCGTTAACTATAAATAAAGCCTTTGGTGTGACTAATGTGCAATATTGTTGAATAAAAGTGACTGATTCAATTCGTTGATGTTGTCTTTAGAGTTGGTGGCACCGAAGCATGCATACCAAAATCACATATCTCGTGAGGAAAATTGCTTCGAGCATAAGGTATTAGTGGTCACCTAGCATGTTGGGGAATCAATGTTGGTTTTGATAAGCGGCATGCTAATGTTGTATCATGTTAATGTTGTATCATGTTTCTAGTATGTTGACACAAAAACTCTTTCTAATATAATTGAATGACGTCTTTACAAAAGTATTCGTAGACTTTTTAGGTGAAGTTCTAGTGGTCTTATTTAAATACTCATCCAACGCAGTACAAGAGTAATGTTGAATATGTGTAATTATAGGGTTAGAAAAAATGAACTTTTTAAAAAGCAACAACTATATCAATGTTGTTCAAGCCCCAATGGTAGAAATAATGGGGATTACACAGCGGCTTCCACAACCAGAAAATGGTTTTTTTCTCTTGGTACCGCAAGGCAAGGAGGTGATGTTCCCACCGGCACCAAGCGGTCTCCGACTTCCTCTGCCCTAAGACCTTACAAAACCAATTTTGGAGGTTTTTTAATGTTAAACTTTTTTATCAACTCTTGACAATCATGAGGATCACCTTTGTTAGGGTTTTCGGGAGTATGTGTGATGTCTAAACTCTAAAATATTTCAAGCATTCTCATCTTTGATTATTATGTATGCAAATTAAAATGCCTAAACAAAATTTATGTATAGGAGTGTCTGAAAGAAAAAAAACACCTTCGAACTGGGAGTGAAATAATAGAAAATTTGAATTACAAAAAGCTAATGCTTACTCTCTTGCGAGCCTCTTGGACTCTTTAAGAAGAAACCATAAACTTTAGACTTGTAAAGAGCTTTGAAATGAACTTTCGTATTAAATACATTCATATCATATTTATTATCTTAAGCAAAGTCATCATGTCTAGAATGTATGCAAAAAAGTCAACATGTATTATCACAATCAACATTATTCACAAGACTATTCCCTAGTTAAGGGATAGGAACAACAAAAGTAACTCATTATAAGTATGAATATACATATAATGTATACAAGATACATAAATGATTTTGCAAGTGAATTTTACCATAATGTTAGATTGATTTTATATCCTCATGATATGGAATTGTTCACTTGATATTAATGATTGTATTGATGACTAATAATTTTGTTTTATATTTCTTAGATATTTTTAAATGGTTTGTAATTGTGTGTGTGTGTGTGTGTGTATATATATATATATATTAGTTTGTATTTCATTTCCAAATGTAACAAACATGGAGACTTTGCATATGGAGTTTCAACATGGTGTTCACTTGGCTACAAAATGGATGATGGAGCAAGTGGGAGCTCATGACTTATGGACATTTGCTTGTCTATGGAAGTTATTGATGTTTTGTTTGGCTCCCAAAACACCAAAATATTGGTTTAGCTTTGCATATTTAAGTTGTTTGCATGCTTTTTTTTGTGTTGAAAATAAAGGAATTTTAACTTGGAGAAAATTAATTTATGATAAGAAGATGCAGATAATGACTTTGATTATATGGCTATTCTATGAATTCTATAACTGTATACATACCAAGTTTAAATGCTTGTAAGAAATGGGGTTTTAGAAGAGGAAAAGAATAATAAAGTAAATTATTTCTACAAAAAGAAATGACTAATAAAACATGTTTTATTAATAGCTAAAGTTGGTCGACGTATTTTACCCATCGTATTAATATCTAAGATATTAAAATAGAATCATCATAAGTATTAAGATGAAAGCTAGCACCATACTAACATGTAAATGTGGTTTTTGCTATAATTGTGATGTGCTCAATGCATGTGATATTTCATTTTTTATACATATTATTATGTA
>BJCM01066649.1:0-13702 GCA_018326385.1 Flaveria bidentis | reverse complement strand
CCCGTCGCATCGTCCTCAACACCACCACCTTCTATTAAATCAAACAACAACATCATTAATGCCATCTTAATCATCGCATATTCGCCGCCATCTCACCATCATCAACATCTCATCATCACCACCATGGCACCATCCACCGCCGATTCATCTCCCGTTAACCACCACTACTGTCAAGAATTTCCAATTAGGTCACGTTAAATCTGGGTTTTAGGGTTTTAAACAAGTAACGGGAGGTGGGGGAACCACCGATGTGTTTGGATCTGGTTGTGGTGGTGTGGTCGGAGAAGAAAGGGTGCAACCGGCCAGTTGATGGTGGGCGATGACGGTGGTTCAATGGTGGTGGTGATGGTGATGGTGATTTGAATGTGAGTAGTATGGAGATGGAATTGGGGTGGGTTGGGGTTAACAAGAGAAAAGGGTAGGTAGATTTGGTGAGATGATGTTGATGGTTTGATGGTGGAGGTGGGGACGACAGTGATGGTGTTGTTGCGATGGTGGTGATGAATGATGATGTAGTGATGATTTTGATGTGGTGACGGTGATGATAACGTTGCGATGGTGGTGATGATTTGATAATGGTGGTTGTTGTGGTTAGATGGTGGTGATTGTAGTCTTCGTGTGTGTTTGGTGGTGGATGATGGGCAGAAGTGTTAGGTGGTGGCGACGATAGGTAAATGGTGGTGGTAGTAGGTATATGGTGGTGATGGTGGCTGGCAGGCAATAAGTTGGGTTTTTAATAGTTATATGTAATTACACTAATGGTCACTGGATAAAAGAAATATATAGATTTATGAAAATAATTTCTCAAAGAGTATTTTAGTCATTTCATTTAAATTTTACTAGAAAAACTAACGTGTTAGTATTAATACCTTAATTCATTACAAATTTAAAACATAATACCGTAACATATTACAAAAAAAATCTTAATACATAAAGTTGTTATTTTTTTATAAACCACAAGGATCATTTGCATAATTAACTCAAAAAAAAGAACAAAGTGCAAGGGCAATAATGTCCAACAAATAATATAAGTTGCTGTAATAACACAACAGAAGTCCATTTTCGTATGTAGATGCACGAATACATTAAGGTGTTGTTTGTTTTTTCTGCAGGAAAACGTCTGCAGTCTGGGGACCACATCTGCAGACATCTGCAGCAGAATAGGTGGACCAAATGTCTGCAGTCTGCAAGAAAAAGATTGTTTGTTTTTAAGATCTGCAGATGCATTCCTCCACCACCACCACAGCCGCCGCCGCCGCCATACATACCGTTGTACCCACCGGAGCCACCGTCCTTCTCCTCGGGCCTACACATCATCATCTCCTCCACTCCATCTCTCTATACTTGGCTAAATACACCTTAAGAGGCTCAACGTACTCCTCAAACCCCAAATCGTCGTTGTTGATCGTCTTCCTCTTCTCCCGTTGACACTTATTGGAAGCTTCTCCGGTGATGAAGCTCATGAACTACGACACACACTCCTGCACCGTCACCTTCGCGTCCTTCGAGATCTTCGCGTTCGCCGGCAACGCCTTTTTCATTATCCGGCTCACGCCTTTTTCATTCGCCGAGAAGTCGCCGGCGCCGCCGGTGTGGCTGCCAGACTCGTTGTCGGAATACGCCATCGGTGGTGAGGTTTTGGCGCGAAGTGGCCGGGGGTTCAATGGGGAAGAAGGGAGGCAACGGTGGTGTGGACTGTGGAACAAGTGTGGTTTGGGGGTTTCAAATGAAGGAAGAAAAAAAGAAGGCTAGAAGAGGTTGTGAAGACATGAGAAGTGGTTGTACCACATCTTCTCCGTGCAGACGTTAGGAAGACGTTTTTCAGTGAAACGTCTTCCAAAAAACAAACAGTCTGCGAACTAAAAACCTCTTCCCGTCTGCGTTCGCGTAGATAAAAAGATGGGGAAGATCAACTTAAGTTTCAACACTCGAGTCTCATCAACAGGCCTTAGGGTTTATTTCAGCTAAAAGGGGAAAACGAAGACGAAGAGAAAGACGGATCCAACGCTATCAATTCTGCTAATTCGATAGTTATTCAATCGATTTTGCCTCATTGTAAGAGGATTTGTGCGCGAATTGGTTGAATTTGAGCTGTACGGGTCTCTTCTGCATCAAGCAAGGTAACTTCTTTGCATTACAAGATTGTACGGAAATTTGGAGAGAAATAGTTGCTGTGTGTTGATTAGTTTGACTCGTTATGTGTTGAAATGATTGTAGAAGAGATCAAGTTCAGTCTTGTGCTAAACTAAGGGAACCGAAAATTGGATAATTAGTGATTGAGTGCAGTTTATGGTGAACTTAGGGTTGATTTAGGTTAAGTATTACTTTAAGTTGATCTTTGAGGTAATTTATGGCATCTGGAAGTTTAGTAACTATGTGAGGTTTGAATTAATTGGAGTTGAATTTTTGAAGAAATGCTTCTTAGGAGGCTCAATGCATTCACGATTCAGGAAGTATTTAGAGTTTAACTTTAGATTTTTTGGATTCCATGTACTGTTAGGCTGTCCTTCCTTTTAAAGATCAAAGCCCTTAGTATACCATTTTCATCGACTTTAGTGTTTAATTATATATTTTACAATATTGATTCCATATTGTTCTGGCAATATTGACTCTTGACATTCTTAGATTGATTGTTCCTTCTGAGTTCACTTTTATGGCTTGATGGACTTATTCTTCATAGCTTATAGAATATAGATTCTGTTTTCTTTTCTGATTTCAAGTTTGTTTGTTTGTTTGTTTTTTAAAGTCTTTTCTTTGTGCATATCTGCTGTCTATTTGGTCCATTCATTCCTATTAGTTTTACACAATGAAGTCTTGTGGTTATGAGAGGCGGTTTCCATTATTATCTTGAAACTTTTTGGCATGCCACAAAGTTGCTTCAGTTGATTCTTCAGTGAACAGTGTATCTTTGTACATGATCTTGGTGGAATGGCCACATTTGAAATCAAGCCATTTGCTTAAAGACATTGCCTGCTTGGTCCTAAATAAGAGACTGAAAACTTGCTAAATATCATTGAGTAGAAGTTGACCCATTTCGACGAGTTGTCTGTTAATTTTACTTGCTTATCTATAAATGGATAAACAGCTTTTTAAATTTGCTTGCGTGAAACTGTTTACAATGATAACATATGCAAAGGTTTATGTTCAATAACTGTTGTCACCATAGCTTATGTGATGACCGGTCTATGACTATGAGTATATATCTCTCAGTCTCTCACAGCTTATATATTTACAGAGGTAGGTACCCCGTATCCTATTGTTACCTGGCTTTACCTTATCAAATAACCAGCTGGTGACATTGCGATATTTTCAAGGTTAGTAAGGTATCATTGTTACAGATTCAAGCTAATTATGCTGAAAATAAACCAATAATATAGTCTTTGAGCCGTGCTTGTGCAGCATGTAGTTTCAACATCTCTGATTTAAGAAATTAATTATGTCCCAGGTGATGAGGGTATATACTCATACAAGATAGTGATTGATGGATCCTGAAAGCAAGAAGTTTGGAAAAGGTGAGTTTTGAAGCAATAATCTTTGATAAGTTGCCATGTTTCTCATACCTTGTATCTTTTAGCTCACTCTGTGTCAAGATAGCAATTATCTGCTTTATTCCCATTCTGATATAGGGCCAAGGGAACTTACGGGTGCTGTTGATCTTATAAGCTACTATAAATTGTTGCCTCACCATGAGTTCTTCTGCAAGAAATCACTTCCTTTGTCAATCTCAGATACACATTACCTTCATAATGTTGTTGGGGACTCAGAAATTAGAAAAGGTGAAGGGATGCAGTTGGATCAACTTATTCAGGATACATCATTCCCAAGGGACACGAATACACGCATACAGCCATTTGACCTCGACATCCTCAGGGAAGCCTTTCAGTTAAAGGAAACTGCTCCAGTTGACCTGCCATCTGTAAGTTGTTGACCTATTACATGTTTACATGCCTGTACGCTTATGTATTATCTATCCTTATCAACTTGTAAGTTTTGTGATAAGTAGCATTATAAAGTGGACTTAAGTGCCGTGCTTTCTACAATTGTGATAAACTTGACTTATATGCATTGTGCTCTTTACTAGTCAGAGAAGGGAGTTCCTACTGTAGCCGGAAAATCTAAAAGTGAATCGAAGGACAAAGAAAAAAAGCACAAAAAACACAGGGAAAAAGATAAAGAGCATAAGAAACACAAGCATCGTCATAAAGATCGAAGTAAAGATAAGGATAAGGAAAGAAAGAAAGATAAGAGCAGTCATCTTGATTCTGGTGCTGAGCCCTCCAAGAAACACCATGACAAGGTTAGCTTTACTGGTTTGTTATTCAGATACCATTGGTCTGAAGCATAAGATGTTCTTAAATTTGTTAGCCTCTACTGCGCGTCTGTATTTTATGTTGTTTGAAATGATTATATGCATGTAGGATGCATCTTGATTATTTAGCTTCTTGGAAGTATTCTGTTAAGTTAATTGATGGTCAATTTCTTGTCTGTTATGCCTCATATATGGCAATCATGCTATTTTCTAAGTTATGGTAGTCTATATAAGAATCATTCGAGGGACGATATAGAGATGCTTCTGATTATTTAAATATAGGTTTAAGTTGAGCATTGTTGAGAGAAACTACCTCTAAAAAGTTGGAGATTTTAGAGATGCGACTGCATCCAAATGCATGCGGACTTTTGTCTTTCAATTTTTTTATCATTAATCAAAATATTATTTGGGTCCTATAATACGTCACATCCCAAGTTCCAATACAAAAGGGCGGTTGACATAATTAATGGTGCCCCTTGATATTGTTTTAGAAAAGGAAGCATGATGGAGATGAAGATGTCAATGACATTCACAGGCACAAGAAAAGTAAGGTAACTTGGCTGCACTTCATGTTTTGAGTGGATCACATTTGTGTGGTTATGTTTTCTTTTATTTTTCTTCTCCTTTTGTGATCATCTTTACTTCCATATTTGCCTTCAAGTTGTCTTATTATTTTGCAGCACAAGAGCTCAAAAATGGATGAAATGGGTGCAATAAGGGTAGCAGCTTGACAGTGGCATGTGATCTATATTATTGTTTGTCTTCGATGTTGCAAATGAAAATGCTAAAGGTCCTTAGTGTAGTCAAAATAATCAAGGTACCTTAAATTTTATCTTTCCATTGACCATCATGTGTATTTACATATTTCCCCTTCCTAATCTCATTAATTATATATTTACCCAAACTAAAAAAATAGTTACATACTTTCCCTTTCTAAAACGTATATATTACATATTTACCCTTTTTTATTAAAATTAGTTATTAATGGTTATTGTATCCATATTTTTACTAAGTTCTTTTTACACATTTTCTTTCTTAAGAAAATAATCACATATTTCATCAAGTTCGAGTCTTTTATATAAATAAAAAATATTAATATTATAACTCCAAATACGAAAGTTTAAAACTTCTTTTTTAAAAACATAATCACCGATAATTAAAGTTGTATATCCAAATACAAAACACAATTGTCAAAGAATTACACAAATATAATAACAAAACATTGATACGTAAAAATCCCTTAGTGAAAACAAGATAAAATAATAATTCAATTGGTTAATTTTAAAGAATAGGATAAATATGTAATATATATGTATTAGAAAGGGGAATTATGTAATTGATATTATACCTTGGGGAAATATGCAATTTGTTGTCTTAAGAAGGGGAAATATGTAAAAATCCCTCTTTAATATGCTTCTGCAACACAATTTTCATTAAAAACAGAGGTTGGAAATTTTACAAAAATATCTTGATATAGTAACATTGGCGGATTACACCTCTATTGGTAGTTGTATCATACATGACAATGTAAATGTATCATGATTTTGTAAATGGAAACCATATAATATTATTAATGATAAAATCTGATTGTTGTTTTGAAAATAATAATCGTTTTTTGTTTTGTGCAGAATGGTGCCTGGACTAACTAAAGATTACCATAGATGGTGAATTCACCTGTTAAATGCGATTTATTTTTCAAGGTACAAATTGAGGGAAAACAAACTTCTTTGTAACATAGATAGCCTTTGATCCAAAACTTCAATCTTTTATTTCAGTGTAAACAAGTTGGAATGTATCAATATCAATTTTGACACAATTTAGAAGCTTTAAACAGCTATTTTGTTTTTTATGTATTCTTTTTATGAGTAGTCAGGCGGGTACAAAGCTCTGTAAATACTAGTGTAATGAGAGGATAAATTGATATAGTAGTCGTTCCTAGTGCGAAATAATGATGTCGTTTTTGACAGATGTATCATATATGACTCAGTGATTGCATTGTGTGCTTCTCAAACCTTTGTAAAGCCAATAAGCCACCTGCACACCTCTGCGGGTTAAATGCAAGGTCTTTGTAAAACTCTCTTGGATATGTAAGGTCTTTGGTAAGGTAGCAGGGTAAACAAGCTGGAATGAACTAGACTTTTTCTCATAAAAAGTATTCTCGTCATCTTTTCGGACTAAGTGGCATCCCGTCACACTTCACTGACCGGGGCGAGATGTAATATTCTGGATTTTGGCAAAACGTTTATAAAAGAAAGAGAATTTCGGTTACAATTAAAGTACGAGGGTTAAGATGGCATAATACAAGTTGCATGACCTAAAAGCTACTATAAAAGGCAAGAAGGCCACTTCCCCTCCCTCTTTGGAAAGGGCATTATGGAGCCTTTTAGTTCACAAAATGTTTTGTGAAATAATTGGAATTGAAATGTAATCTTGTTAAATTTGATAATGTATTTGGCTGGTCAATTTTGAGTGGAATTAAAATTATAATTTTGAAAATTTCATATATAAGTGAAGGAATGTAAATTCCAATAAACGAGAAAAAAAGTTCCAATTCTAATTTTATCCATTGACCAGCTAAATGGGATTTCAGACGTAAAATTTTTCAAGTTCAATTCTTGATAATTTTATGAACCAAACGGGACTTAAGTTTTCTAGAGAGAGAAAGTGATGTTAGGGAGAGAAAACTTGTATACTCAAAGAAAGGTAAGGTTTATACCGGCAACAACAACAACCCTATTTCACATCGATCCCACTCCTTTTCTCTATCTTATCCATCATCCCGTCACTATGGACCCCAAACTACACCCTGCCATCACGGTTTCAAACATCAAAAACTTCATACCAATTACCTTAGAAGTTGAAACCAGTCAATATGCTTCATGGGCTGAACTTTTCAATATTCCTTGCTGCGCTTTTCAAGTGCTTAATCACTTATCTCCTTGGCCAGAACGTAAGTCTTCCGCTGCACCCTCAAAGGACGCCGACACAGCCAAAACGGCTTCCTCTTCTGAAGAAATATGGAGTCGTCTCGATGCCATCATCCTGCAATGGATTTATGGCACAATTTCAAACGACCTTTTGAGCACCATCATCCGTCCCGACTCAACTGCTTGCTATGCTTGGACGGCTTTGAAAAACATGATAAATATAACATTTCAAAGTTTGTTAACAGTGATGTACAATTTTTGATGCATGTGGTACATCTACTACTTTTTTATCTTACCTTTTACTATGCAATGCAGATCCATACACTTGGTGTCACATCACCGTCCCTTTAACCACTCCTTCTCCCTTCTTAATTAATTTCACCATCCTTTTCAAAGAACCCCATATCATCACCATCGTGAGACCTGCTTCATGAGGATGATGCAACTCTCAATTATCATAGATACATAACATCTGTTGGGGCTTTTGCGAACCGGACCTTTTTTTCATAATCGACCGACTTTGTTCCCAAAAGGCGATTAGGTACGTTCTTCGTCTGGCGGTTTTGGCTTTCCTTATGTTGCTTTTCTGTGTCGTTTATGAATTGTTTGATGTGTTCTGCCTTCAGGCTTCTTATGTTTGTTGTTGTTGGTGTTTGTATCTTCTTCATCTCTATGTAAGAAAATGGTATACTCATTTCTTTTTTGATTATGTGTTCATGCTCTGCTTAATCAAAATTAGCCATCCTGTTTTTTTCATTTCTTGGAAGAATTTACTTTGTATTAAGATCTTTTTATACAAAGTTTGTAATTATGTTAAAAGTAATCAAAACATTAGTGAACTTTAACATCTTCTAATCTAATTATATTAGAACAAACATCCAGATACACCTTGCTTTTTTGCATAAACAACTTAAAATATTTTTTTATAATTTTTGTTTGGGTTAGTAGTGAATGTAAAATTTAGATTGATGTTTTATTTCATAAAATGCAATAAAACTATGTCATATGCAACCATTTCCCTCAAATGATATAATAATTAGTTAACATATAAAATATTATTTTTTTATATTTTTCTCATAACTAACCATGTGTAAGGCACTAGCTATTCTTAGATAATTGCATTTCACATGGGTTTCCAACTCTAATTGGGTAGTTGTGCGAGATAAGGTATCTTGGATGAGACGTATTCATAAAGTAGCAAATTTGTTGTTGTTGATATTCATGTCTACTTCTGTCTCTGTATAAGAAAAGAGTATCCTCACTTGTTTTTGATTATGTGTTCGTATTCTGGTTATACAAATAGAACCATTCTAACATAAAAATGGAGCTTGCCTTCTTCTATAAATAAGTTAAATAAGTTATATCATCAATCGTGGTTCAACTGAAAATTAAATGAAAGTTTCTATGCTTTTGGAGTGTTTTTTTCCTTCTTATTTAATCTCTTTTGGATCTTTAGTTTAAGCTAATCATGTGTTCTAAGTTGTTTTTGGCTGCGCCTCTTTCTGCGAGTCAAGTTACTTAATTACACTATGCAAGTTTATGTTGGGTTGGGGGTTCACAATGTTAGTTTGTAATATATATAAGGTTAACGGATATCATGATCATCTCTGCCTTTGTTGTCATACTATTAGTGTTAAATAATATTTTTAATAGTTGGTTTGAGCGGTAAAAGACATCACGTTTTTTTGGATGGTTTGGTGCTTATGTTATAGTTTTTGATCTTATGTTTACAGCTTCCATGATCGGAGCTGGCTTTTTTTGGATGGTTTGGTGCTTATGTTAGTTTTTGAAACTTTTATGTTTGTGTCTATGTTCTTTCTAAGTTATCTGCTATTTATTTTAGCTTGTATGCCACGAATTAGTGATTAAATAATGGATAGTAAAGGTCCTGCCTCGTGTAAGAGGAGGTTTCCTGTTGTTGGTAATAGCAAGTCAGGGTCGTTGTCTTCTAAACGACTCGCGCTTCTTAATAATAACATACATAATTGTATTTCTTACGTTCAACCTGCATCTTCTACCTCTTTTGATTTCACTGGTGCTTCTGCTCATGCGTCATCTCCTTCGACAACTCCTATTCATTCGGCTTCGGTCTTGACCTTTTCCTCAGCGTATTTAGATGTTGGTGACTGTGATCGGGTCTGTGAGTTTTGTTCTGCCTGTTTTTGGAATGATGAACGTCTTAAGGCTTTCCTCCTTAGCCAGAGGCCTAGATATAACCATTGTTGTAGAGGTGGTCGCGTTAGGTTACACCGTTTGAGTGAACCCCCCGATGGTATAAAATGCCTTTTTACTCGAGCCGACTTTCTAACTAATATACGCGCATACAACTCCATGTTCTCCATGACTTCTTTTGGAGCCGTTGTAGATAATTCCGTAAACTTAAGGCCCGGGCCTTACGTATTCAAGGTCAGCAAACAAATATGCCATCATATTGGATCTTTTTGCCCGCCTGCCGGTCAACGTCCTTGCTTCTTACAGATGTACATCTACGATACTGACCACGAGGTTTTTAATAGACTTCATTCTTTTGGTGGGCAGGCCGAGTCTTCTCTAGATGAACAAATTGTTGAATTGTTGGTGCGTGTTTTGGATGAAATAAATGACTTGGTCAAACTTTTCCGCACCGCTCGTGATCTTTGTCGCTCTTTAGACGCGCCCAACTTTTTTATTCGCCTTTACAATGATTGTAGGGAGCGGACCTATGATGCACCATCCATTGGTACAGTCGGCGCCATTGTAGATGAGTATGAACTAGGGGCCACCGATTTTGACATAGTTATTCATACAAAGGGAGACGTGCCTAAAAGGGTCAGCAAGTTGCATTCACAGTATATGTCGTTGCAGTATCCTTTGCTTTTCTTATTTGGTGAAGAAGGGTGGTCCCCCAAACTTCGTCTATTTTCTGATTTCCCTCACGAACGTAAGCAACTCACGATGAACATGTATTATAGCTATCTGTTTCACGATCGTTTAAATACATATACTCATTTGCTTAGAGGCGGCAGGCTTTTGCAGCAATTCTTGGTCGATTCGTATGTTTGCATCGAACAAAACAAATTAGACTACATTTATCACACCAAAACGACTTTAGGAGTGAGTATTTGCAAGGCATTCATGATGCTGTTATCCGTGGTGATTCTAACGCTCACGATATTAGTAAACGAGTTGTTTTGCCTACATCTTTTACCGGGGGGCACGATATATGTACAAGCATTATCAGGATGCTTTGGCCATCTGTCGGGTGCACGGGAATCCTCAATACTATATAACCTTCACATGCAATGTTAAGTGGCCAGAGATTGATAGATATATGTTATCGACTCCATCACTTAAGCCGCAATATCGTCCAGATATCATAGCTAGAGTTTTCAAGCTGAAAGTAGATGCATTTATCAAGTACCTAAGGTCTGGTGAACCCTTTGGGGAGGTTGGTGCAGGTACTTAGGGGCATATGTTATGTCATGATTTATTTTCTAAGTGATCCTTTGCATAGGATTCCTATGTTTACAATTTGAATTTTATGTGTTTAGATTTGTATACGATAGAGTTCCAAAAAAGAGGCCTCCCACACTGCCACACGCTTTTGTGGGTGAAGGGCCTACACAGAGTTAAAGAACCTGCCGAGGTCTACAAGTTGTGTCTGAGCCCGTTCTTCATAAGATTGTCATTGAACTCATGTTACATGGGCCTTGCGGTTTTGTAAAACCCAAAGCACCTTGCATGGTGAATGCCAACTGCACAAAGGGCTTTCCTAAATCATATGAGTGTGTGACTAAATTCGATAAGAATGGCTATGTTCTTTACAAAAGGTTGCCTAATCAATTCGCTGTCATTAAGAACGGAGCAACCATGGATGATTCCATGGTTGTTCCTTACAACAAGAAGCTTTTGCTTAGGTTTTGTGCACACAAAAACGTTGAGTGTTGTGGGTGGAACATGGTTATTAAATATTTGTTTAAGTACATATCTAAGGGTGAAGATAGAATTCGATATACAATTACCTCGAATTCTCGGGCGTCTGTTGATGCGGCCAATACATCTTCGGTGAACTTCAATGAGGTTCAAACCTTTTTGGATAGCCGATACATATGCCCTCATGAAGCCGCCTGGAGGATTTTCGAGTTTCCAATCCATAACAGAAACCCTTCTGTTCAAGTGCTTGTTGTTCATCTAGAAACTATGCATAATGTCACTTTTAGAGAATCTGAGCGGCTTGAAAATGTTGCGAACAACCCGTCAACCAAGAAAACTACCTTGACAGAATGGTTACGTTCTAACCGAGATGATGTTGAGGGAAGGGGTAGGCATCTTCGTTACTGACTACGTCTTATGGTACAGGTGGGACGCCTCAGGTAAATGTTGGATTCCGGGGAGATCAAATAGAATACCCGCTGTGGGGAGGCTCATTTATATCCATCCTTCATGTGGTGACGCGTTCTATTTAAGCATGTTACTTGCCCACCAGGTCGGATGCCATACTTTCAAAGACATACGTATTGTTCAAGGTCAGGTGTTACCAACATATCGTTCTGCATGTGAAAAGCTAGGTTTGTTGACCAACGACGACGAATGGTCATATGCAATAACTGAAGCATCGACGTGGGCTACAGCTAAAGAGTTGTGTTCATTGTTCACACATATCTTAATGTTTTGCGAGGTCTCTAATCCATTAGAACTATGGCAAAAGCATTGGCGCCTCATGAGTGAAGACGTCTTCCTTAGCGTTGAAAATAGTACCGGGTTACGTCCTTCCCACATGAATGACGATGATCTTCAAGAGCATGTGCTATTTGATATAGAACTTCTTCTGAATGCCGGTTCAGGTTCCTCATCTCTATGTAATTTCGGCTTGCCAATGCCTATGGCTGAGTTTGCTTCTATTTTAAGTAACAGACTTTTAATGGAAGAAAAAAATTACGATCCACAAAGGCTTGTAGATGAGCATGAGGTTTTAAGAAACAATCTGCATTCCCAACAACTCGCCATCTATGAGTCTGTTGTTCAGGCAGTTCTTCGAAATAGACAAATCTTGCTTTTCGTCTATGGACTTCATGGTATTGGAAAGACGTATTTATGGGTAATGATAATATATGCATTACAATCCATTGGTAAGATCGTGTTGGTTGTTGTTGCCTCTGGAATTGCATCATTGTTATTGCCGTCCGGCCGAACAGCACATTCCAAATTTAAAATTCCTTTGAACCTCACGGATGATTCTATTTGTCATGTTAAGAAGAATACACAGCTGGCGAAACTACTTACTGAAACATCTTTGATAATTTGGTACGAGGCTCCTGTGAGTGATCGCCGTTGTTTTGAAACCCTAGACAAGACGTTAAGGGATATATTAGATAACCCTTCTGAACCTTTCGGGGGAAAATCTGTGCTATTGGGTGGTGATTTTAGGCAAACACTACCTGTGCGACCAAAGGCCTCTAAGGCTAACATAATCAATTCTTCCTTGCCTAAATCATATTTGTGGAAGTTTTTTTATCATACATCTGTTGACAGAAAACATGTGCCTACATAAACCAAACTTAAGTTGTTTAGAACAAGACGATATTAAATGGTTTTCTTCATGGTTGCTTGACATCGGTGATGGTAAAGTTGGTATTCCCTTGACCGGTAGTGAAAGTGACACTAACATAATCGATGTCCCTTCAAGGTTTTTGATACCGCCTACCGAAGATTCATTGGAAAGGCTAATAAATTTTATCTATGATAAAGAAACGTTAGCCAATCCAACAATCACGAGGTTCTCAGATAAAGCGATTATATGTCCAAAGAACAAAACTGCAGATTACATCAATGAAGTCGTCCTTGCCATGTGTCAGGGGTCAACCCACTCATATTTAAGTTCCGACTCTATACAACCACATGGAAATGACGGAGGTGACACCGAGGTGCTATATCCAACGGAATACTTGAACTCATTATCTTTTAGCGGCCTCCCTCCACATTGTTTAGAACTAAAAGTCAACGCACCAATCATTTTACTTAGAAACATAAACCAGGCTTCCGGTTTGTGTAATGGTACTAGATTAATGGTGTCCCGACTGCTTCCAAAGGTAATTGAGGCATTGGTGATAACTGGCATAGCTATCGGTCATCGTGTGTACATACCACGTATGACCTTTGTTCAAATGATGCTGACCTTCCTTTTGTCTTTAAAAGAAAACAATTTCCCATTAAGCTTTGTTATGCGATGACTATTAATAAAAGTCAAGGTCAATCTCTAAGTAAGACAGGTGTCTATTTACCCGAACCGGTTTTTAGCCACGGCCAACTCTATGTAGCTTTTTCAAGAGCAACTTCCATACAGGCTCTTAAAGTCCTTATAGTTTCATGTGAAGGAGACACGGATGAGCAAACAAGAAATATAGTTTATTCTGATTTTCTGCAGGGTGTCCATTGTAGCCCTGTACGTTTAATATATTCTAACCACCCACATTCATATATTGATATA
>BJCM01066645.1:0-10615 GCA_018326385.1 Flaveria bidentis | reverse complement strand
CAATTTCCCCCTTGAGTTCTTGTATGATCTCACCTTCCATGTTGTCTGAATCGATCGTTGGGACCCTTTTCATCACTTCTCGTATGCGTTTGCTAGCTGCCATTGCGTCGGAGAAGTACTTCAAGTTTGACATTGCAGAACCAAATGACCTGTGATTACCGATGTTAATGCTATGGTGTTGAACAGTGGTGCATATGAAGAATGCACACTAGGTGTTTGATGAAATGCCTGAACAAAAAAATAGAACTTACAGTCCACCCACTACACTCCTGCTCCAACCAAGTGTGTGGCGATGACAGTGGTTGTTGATTCAGAGAGGGTGGTGGTGGGGGAGGGTGGAGGAGAGTGAGTGTGTGTGTGTGAGAGAGAGAGAGAGATGGGAGTGAGTGTATATGAGTTAAGGGTAGTTATGTCATTTTAGAAAAAGTTAACTGAACAATTTAACGGAGTTAGTCATTTGGATTCAAATGGAGACAAAAATGAAACGTTAGGGGGCAAATCGAGACTTTGACACAGCATGGATACAAGTGGTTAAAATGAGAAAACATCAGGGATGCACATGGTAATTTACTCATTTATCTATTAAATTTTATATACCTTGACATTTTTGCCCTTGTCTATTTTATGTATTTAATAAACATTATTAGTACATTATTTAATAATATGATATTATTTAATATTAAATTTTATTTTATTTATGATACTATAAGCTGACATTTAAATTTATGTTTACTAATTATATTTTTATAACTAAATACTATTTAAATTAAGTATTATTGTATTTAAATATTTAAGTATATAACTTGTTTATTCATGTTTATAATAACTATAATACTAATATTATTCTATGCACATATTGTGAGTTTAATAATTTTAATATTTATTTATGTCTTTTATAATAAAAATGGAAGGATGATAGAATGATAATTTTACATATGGATTAAGACACCCATATGAAAAATCATGCTTAAATACAAAAATTAATTATATTTATTTTATTTATGTTCTTACAATAAAGTATGAAATATAATGTTTATACTAAAAATGCTAAAGCATATACACGTGGCCAAACAAAATCGTTATTTACTTTCAATGTTGTTCATTTATTGCGATTGAACATTAATCAATATTTCCATTTCCCTTGCTGATTGTTAACAACTCAATAACAATCAAGGCTGTAATTTGTGGTGACAATTTCTTCATTAACTTTGTCCTATTTATGCAAATCACTACCGAAAGCGGCCTCTGATTATTATAAAACTCTAGCCTACATTCACAAAACGAAACAAGCCTCTAAAATATAGGTCATAAGTTATTTCCGACCACAAATACCACCCATTATTTCACTAATCTTGTTGGGATAGTATAGTTGTAATAAAGACTTTTGTAATATATGTAATTGTTTTCTTTCATTCAATTTTTTCAATAATTATATTTTGATTTTTTAATTTAAGTTATAATGCAGAGAGACGATACTGACTAAAATTGAATTCCCAAAAAATCACACAACAACCGTACCGACGCAACGCACGGACATTTTCACTAGTTTATAATTAGAGGCTTAGAGCATTCAGATCTCATTTCTCATATCATTTATATAATAACATAAAAAATCAATATTTTTTCTTTCTTTTTTACATGAAATAATACTTTTTCATAGTTTTATTATTATATTTTCTTTTTCTTTCGCTCATAATCACTTTCAATAAAATATTAAATAAATTATAAGAGTTGAACAATGTTTCTTCAAATATAAAAATAAACATTATGACCCCGTTTGATTCACAAAATTCTTAGAATTTAAAATTGAAATTAAAAAATTTTACATGTAAAATATTATTTAATTAGTCAACAAATAAAATTACAATTGAAAATTTCTCTCACGTTCATTGAAATTCACGTTACTTTTATTTACCTATGAATATTTTAACAATAAATTAAAATATTCAAAATTAACATCACAATTCCGTTTAAAATTAACCAACCACACATGTTATCGATTTTAACAAAATCCAATGCTAATTTCAATTTTTTTACAAAACAAAACGTTTTACTAACCAAACTAGATCTAAAATTTTTCTTTCTTGTACTCACTACTATTCCTCTGTAAAATTCTTATGTATGTTTAAACTCTTGAAGTTCATACTGTAAAGTCTGTAATCATTCAGCATCTCACACTGTCACACACTCCATTTCCACCACCGCAACTTTCTCCGGCGACCCCCAAACCCACCGCCGGTACGACATGGCCACCGCAAAGCCCACCGGCCGTACGATCTCTCAACAAGCTTTCGACGAAATGGTGAAAGAGAACATAGATGATTTAGGTATGGAGCCAACGGAAGCCCTAAGTGACGCAATCGAAACGCTAACACTTCAAGGCGTAGATCTCTCCGGTATCGTTACGGATACACTCCCCGGAGAAACTAATCCTGTGATCCAATCGCTTGATCGAATTAAACAGTTGCAGTGTTCGGATTGGAGCGATGAGGCGGTGGTAGATGAGGTTCTAGTGTTGTTGGATGGTTTGATTGAAATGTGTCGTGTTGAGGGGTCTGGAAGTGGTGCAATTGCTGCTAGAAATGGAGGTGTGGAGTTGATGTGTTCTGTTTGCTCGAGAGTTGGTGATGGTGGCTTTGATTCAGTGCTTGTATCGGCTTTAGATGCGTTGGCTGTGTTTGTTCATGGTATGATTGGTTGAATCGATTTGTTTCGTTGATAATTGTGTTTGTATTGGCTTTAGATGCATTTGCTCTTGTTAGATAATTTGGATGTGTTTGTATCATTTGACTACTGTGACCTTGATTTGTGCTCATGAGGATGAAATCATGAAATTGATCGTAAAAATTGAGAATAAGTAGAATGACATGTAGTTTTAGTTCTGGATCGTAGCTTGGGTTCACTTACATGATTAGTGATAAATTCTATCTTCATGACCTCAAAATGTTATTAATTCTCTAAATTGAGACGTTTATAGAGCACAATTTGCTAGAGCAATGGAATCCTATCTATTTCATGACTGATAAACCTGATTTGTGTATAACCTTTACCAATTGGGGGCCTTGATTAGTGTTCTTGAGCATGAATTGGATTTTTGATTTAGAATTAGTAGAAGATAATGTCTTTTTAGTTATCGATCTTAGTGGAACAGATTTGCTTCCGTGATTAATAATAAACTTTATCTTTGAAACCTTAATATGTTATGATATTCAACTGAATAGATCACATTTTGCAATGTTGAAGGCTTAAAGTGTTTAGCAATGATATTTAGGTTATACAGTAACAGGATAAACCATGTGAGATAGAAATGAACTTCTGATTTTAGCAACCAACTTTGACTTAGAAGCGTGATCAAGACCTACTTATGCTTCTGCTACTACATTTGGCAACCAAGTTACATTTTATTTCCAACAGCATGCCATTTTGTTAGTATATGTATATAGCATGCCATTCTTTTAGTATATTTGTATAAATTCTTTAAAGTAGTTTCTACTTTGCACATATTTAAAGTTGGTTGCTATATTGAAGAAAAAGTGTAAAGTTCATTTATATTTCTTGTAGTCTGCCTTGTAGTGATATTAATGTTTCCTCATGCAGATCTTCAAAGTACAGAAGCTTTTAGGCAAAATGGAGGACCAAAAATGTTGGTTGAGATCCTAACCAACGGAACTCAAAATGTGAAAATCTTGAACAGTGTTTTTTCTGTTGTTGCTGCTGCTTCAACTGGTAATGAGGTTATTAAGGAATCCTTTGTCGAGCTACACATAGATGAATTAATGGTTTCAATCATGAAGAAACATGGCAAGGGGAACATTCCCAGTTTATATGATGCTATTAGAGTGCTTTTGGCTGCTGATGATAACCGTGTAGTGGCTTCACAAGTACGTTACTTAACAGAAGTACTTCTCTTAACTGCCAAATACCTCATGCTATTAGAGGGTCAATTGCATCAAACGTTACATAATAAAAGTTTGTTACATTTTGGTGCAATATATCCTTTTTAGACTAAGTTTCGAATCACTTCAGCAGTTTGAAATATTATCCTATAATTTGGGTGTTCTAAACAGATTCTTTTTATTTCTGTATTATTAGGTTTATGGCTATGCTCGACAATTTGCCAAAACTGGAATTGCTGAAGCTCTTGTGGAGTCATTAAAGGATGGAATTAGCTCACCAGGTCTTGTATCAGCAACAATTGCACTAAAAGCCGTTGCAGTGAACGTGAGTGCTAAATGCTAATTTAAAAATTACTAGGGGATTTTAATGCATCTACCAAATAGAGAGGAATTTTTTTAAATTTTAGCATAATAACTTCAAATTTTGTGCAAAGTAGAAACCTTTTGCAACCAGTCACTTTAACTGGTTATAAAATGCTTATGTTATATAAATTTGTTACAAGTTTGAAGAAGTTATTGTTAAAAATATATATTACAAAATAATTATTAAAAATCAAATCAGATGCCACTTGGTGTGTGTGTGTGTATATATATATATATATATATATTACACATAAGATGTGAAGTCAACAATATTCGAAAAAATTAAGAAATAATTTTTTTTGACCAGCAAAAAGGAACAATATCATTAAAAGAGGCCATTGAATTAGCAAGAAGCTAAAACCGGCCTCAAAATACATCCATGACTACATTACAAACAAAAATTAAAATCACACCAATATTTCCATCCTATTCATTTCATGTTAGTTCTAACCATCATCCAAAGAAAAGCAGTTTCTTTCACTTCCAACAGCACCATGTTTGGAGATTTCATTTTCTTGATTGCTAGGGCTTGAAGAGGTCATTTGCTGCTACCATTTGTAGTAAAATGTAACTTGATTGCTAAAATCGGCAGTGTTTCTATTTATTGTCATGTTTAAAGTTGGTTGCTAAAATCAGAAGAAAAAAAGAGAGTGAAAAGTTTGCTTCTATATCTTGCAGTTTTACCCTTGTTTAAAGACAAGATGATCCATTGTTTAATGAAGTATGAAGACTTGTATCAATATTTGAAAGTTAAATACTTTTTAGCTTATAGCAGCTTAGTTTCTGAATTACTAGTGAATCCTGTAAAAAATTTTACTATGAAGAATAATCTATATGCTAAGCATTTTAATGCACTTTTAACATAAATCCTATTTTATTACCAAATGTGTGTTATAAGTTTTGGTTGTTTCTGGTTTCAGGATGAAATATGCAGATCGGTTGCTGAAAATGGTGGCATAGATTCATTGCTCATCTGTATTGATGAATCTGGTTTACAAGGGAATAAAATTGTGGCTAAAGCTTGTTGCTCCTTATTATCAAAGGTTTGTCCAAATAATCCTAAAGTCCAACTTTATATATTATTTGATCATCTGATTCGAAAGTATGCTTTTAGCCTGAATTGGGTAAAAAGAAACCATATAAATAGTGGGGCATCCTAAAGTAGTTTTCATACATGGGTGACCTTGATAAGAAAAGTTGAATACTTGGTAACCTCCATATATATTATTACAGAATAACAAAAATAGTCCTAACATCAAAGGTTTTGTCTAGAGTCAAAAATGCCCCTCAATCTACTGTAAAGAAGTAACCTCCATGAGTAGATTCAGTGACAATTTTATCACTTTATGCCTCTTGAGATATTGTATCACTCTGATATTATAAACATGTGCGACTTGATTAGTTGGCAGGAAGTGACTTTAACAAGAGTGCCATTGTTGAAAGAGGAGGGTTGAATAGACTCATCACACTTTCTAGCAGGCTTGCTGACGATCCTTCTGTCCTCCAAGAGGTAAACTCTTACAATATATATTTAAAATCTAATTTTGCATTTATTAATGGAATTTCTGTAGCATCTTTATTACAACTGGCTTGTTGTTCTACATACATTTGTTACTAAAGATTCACATGTGTCGCAAAAATCTAGGTGATGACTATTATATGCACCCTGTGTTTGAGATCACCTGCGAATGCATCTTTGGCAATGGAAGCAGGAGCAGGAGACCTTGCTATTCAATCAATGCAAAAGTTCCCTCACTCTTACCAACTGCAGAAAAATTCTTGCCTTATGATCCGTAATCTTGTTGCCAGGAATCCAGAAAACAGGTGGATGTTTTGTTGCATTTTAAACTGATTTCTTTTTGGCTTTATAAATATTTTTGTAAATTTTTTTTTGGGTTTTACAGGCCTGTTTTATTGAGTAATGGTATTGAGAAGATAATAAGGAATGCTAAGGAAAGCCACAAAAGTTGTAGAGATGCAGCCGTTGCCGCCCTTAGAGATTTGGGGCTTGAAAACTACAATTCTTAGGTGTGCCACTTGATCATATCTTGTTGCCTGAAAAAGAAAATTTTGTTCTCATTTGGAATATTGATGTAGTATATGTGATTCCTGTGTTGCTAAGGTTTATAAAAACACATTTCTTCTCAATGACATCGAACATACATACCTTCTTTTGACAAAAAATACTTGGCGTATGCTGCCTTCTCTCTCTCAAGTCTATCAGCAACCTGCACTTGTGTTTTTTGGTAACTGTGATAACGTATTACTGATAAACTCACGAGATCCCACCAGTACCCTGCTAGCGAGTGGGGTTTGTAAAAGGAGCTTGTGGGTTAAAGGAAAACTAGTTCACCCACAGTGCCACCCCCTTTAATATTATGTATTTATTAAGAGAAATAAACACGACATTGATAACAGATCTTGATATATGTTAACCTACCTTCTTTAATGCTGCCTTTAGCTCCCTTATTATTCCAGCTGCAAACGTAAGTCAATAATCAGTTTTGAACTTTAAAGTTTAAGCTCGAGGACTAGACCGTTTATGGACAAATTTCACATACATCCTTAATCCTTCTAAATTTTGAAAATCATATCTACCTTTTTAAAACACGATCCATCATCGTATTAACCGGTAAAGAAAGTATAATAAGTTTCTTAAATTGGTCTATTTAACTGAATAAGCGAATAAGAAAACTACTTTGTTACTGTAAGCCATCTCACTTTAGAATGCTTTCTTCGTTTATCAAGTGAAACAAACCGTTGCAAGTACCTAATTTATGGAACGGGTAAATACGATAATTCTAATATAAGGTTTTGAAGCTTGGAATGACTAACCATCGCTTGGCTCCAACTCTTTCGCTTTCTTGAAACTTTCTATAGCCTTATCTACCTCTTTGAGTGCCATATATGCCTGAATGATGTGATAAACCATTTTGAGGATAATACATATAATAAAATACAAGAATTATGATAAGCCATTTTTAATCTAGTCACCAACCTGACCTTGGCGGAACCAAGCCTTTGCGTTATTTTCACCATCACGCAATGCAAAGTCGATGTCGATTAATGCTCCATTTGCATCCCCTAGTTTCAGTTTACAAGCCTGATAATAGTGAAATATTTTCAAGATTTGATTTGTATTGATTGTCAGATTATGGAACTGATTATATTTGGAGACTTACAGCACTGTTTGTGAATATCTGTGCTTTCTTTTTCCCCATAGATATACTTCCTTCTGCAGATTTCAACCAATGTAATCACTTAAAATGTACCGCAAATTCGATAAAATCACAAAAATATCATTTTTAGGATATAGTTATGCCTGTCAGAGCAAGTTATACATACATAGACATGAGATACATGAGCAATGTTTGCTTTATCTTCGTGTATCATCAGAAAATTGTATTACTTGACCCACTTTTTAAGAAAGTAAGATATATACATGATAAATGTATACATGAAAGCATATATCCGACAACAGTGTTACGTATAAACTTAAAAAAAAAAGTAAAAGATGGGTCAGATTTGTACATTGCAATGTATTCGTGATGACACCTGAAAATAAATTAGAAACACTGAGGTTTTTAATCCACATGTTACGTTAAAAAAATTGATAATTCTTGTGATTTTCTCGTGTAAAGTCGAAAACAAAAGGATAGTATGGCTAATAAGTATTGGTTTAACCATCATCAATTCCTTCTTTCTGCCAGCAAACATCCAAATAACGCACAGCTTTCTTATACTTCCTGAGAGCCATTTTATAATCTTCCTTCTACATTTGAACTTCAAGGATTAAGAATTCACAGGCAACAAACAAAAAAGTGAACTAATTTTATGTTTAACCGCGATTGCTCGATTACTTACCTTAAAAGCTTTATTACCAAAAGCCCTGATCGAATCGACAGCATCCAACCACCACGAGAGTTGACTAGGACCATTGTCGAGGTCATCGGGCCAATCAGGATACTCGTCTCCATCTTTGAAAAAGTTTCCGAGTCCATCATCTTCCCCGTCTCTAATCTCTCCACAGTTCTCAATCACAACATCAACAACAGGACGATCATTATCATCGGTAGCAACATGTTCTATCGACTTCACAGTTCCCGTGCCTTTGACCACTCTCCCGAACACGACATATTTTCCATCTAAGTTTGGGGTTCGGGTCGTGGTGATAAGAAACTGAGACCTGTTCGTGTTCGGGCCCGAGCTGACCATTGATAACATCCCTTTTCGTTCGTGTTTCATTACGAAGTTTTCATCTTCGAATGTTGAGCCATAGATGGATTCTCCACCGGTACCATCTCCTGCTGAAATGTCACCTCCTTCTATCTTGGAACTTTTGATCAACCGGTGAAAACGAACACCCTGAAATCATTGAATACTATATCACTAATTCACTATAAGTTTAACTGAAACCTTCTTTTAAATTTGTGTGTATATATTTTGATTTAGCCACAACAGATGTTAATTGCTATTAACTAGGATTAAGTTCCTTGAGTTGTAGCGGGTGCATAAAACTATACCAATTAGCACTAATGACACACCATCGTTACATTTCACCGTGCAGACAAAACATAAACATATATAAAACAATAAAACAAAAAGTAAGTCGATCTAGGACCAGGGACTACAACGAGGCCGTCAAGTGAGAAAAAAATAAGCGTAAATATGTTAAACCACACA
This sequence comes from Flaveria bidentis, assembly GCA_018326385.1. NCBI lineage: Eukaryota > Viridiplantae > Streptophyta > Magnoliopsida > Asterales > Asteraceae > Flaveria > Flaveria bidentis. The sequence goes on along the minus strand of BJCM01066645.1, from coordinate 1,673 downwards.
CGCACGCTGCGGCATGAAAGCTGACAAAATTTAGATTGAAATGTAAAACGAAAAAAATAAAATAGTATATAAAGTAAATAAGACCAAAGTTAAAAATAAAAAAATGAAATGGCTAAATTGTTAATATGTAAAAGTATTGAGTTAAAATGAAAAGTGAAAATTAATAATAAAAAACAAAAAGGATGGGTACAACTTGTTAAAACATATAGTACAACTAGTTATGTACACTAAAAACTGGTAATTAGTATATATATAATTTTGAGTAAAAATAAGTAATTTTATAATTTTTGAACCAAGGTTAAAGAATAATAAATATATTTTATAGTGAATTTATAATTTTTGAACTAAGGTTAAAGAATAATAAAGAAATTTCAAACTCTTAACTGAAAATGACTTGTTATCTTAAAAGGTATTCAATTTTCGTGTTTAGGCATTGGGCCCTGTGCGGTTCAACCGGAGTAAACGGTTCATTGGTTATCTACCGGTTCGGTACACAGGATGACGGTTTACTAAAAAACTAAACATTTTTATTTTAAGAAAATATTAATAAAAGGTCATCTTTTTCCCTACTTTTAACAAAACTAAGATAGAAGTTGAGTGTTTGGGGAAAAAACTAATATAAACACAAATATAAACTATTTTTATGAACAAAAATAAAAATAAGACAACACTGGTAAATTGTTTTGAAATATCAAATATATTTAAAGGGCTAATAAAGGTTTATAAAATAAAATATAAATATGAAATCATATAAAATAAAAATGATTTTAAGAATTAGTTAAACAGAAAAATTGATGGTTTACAAATTTATATTTCCAAAAAATTTCGTTATTAATTATAAAAACTACAAATTTGAAGTCGTAATCAAACTAACTTGTGATATTTGACATGTAAAACAAAAACTAAAATAGTTAGATTTACAAAAACAAATTTGACCTCTTAAACTATTAAAAGTTAATAGAAATATATAATATCATTTTACTTAGATAAAATATATCATTATTATTATATAGTATAAATATATATATTATTTATGACGTCAGAAAAAAATTGAAAAAAATTGAAAAAAATTCTACCGCAGTCTACTGCTTCCTTCGACCCTACCAATAGTTTCATTATTGCGTGTGATTCATTTCACCGACTAGTGTTGGGTGTTTATTTGGAAGAAGATTAAAATGATCAAACTATGATAGTAACATTTCATCAGTCATCTAGTGACTCGTTGCTTTCAGTAATCAATACCAATATCAATCTCCAACACCAAATCACAGATATCATTCACCATAACAAAATCAAAACCATTGAAGATGAAGATGAAGATGAACCTACCTTATAGTGCAGTGGAACACCGGTGATCGGACCGATACCTTTTTCTCCGGTGCAAAGTGCCCTGAAATTCTCAGCGGTTTTAGGAACAATATCGGTGAACAATTCCACCACGATCCTTCCCTCCAATTCTCCACCGATGCTTATATCCAAATAACACCTTCCTCTCTTCATCTCAATCGAAATCTCAATCGAAATCTCAATCGAAATCTGAAGATGAAGATGGAGATGTTAATGAAGATGTTAATGATGTTGATGATGTTGATGATGTGATGAAGATGATGATTGTTCGATTGCCGTTGGAATCTGCAATTGCGAAAGTGAAATTGAAGCCCTAAATTGAAATT
>BJCM01066644.1:0-14698 GCA_018326385.1 Flaveria bidentis | reverse complement strand
AAAGCTCATGCCATGTGATTTTGCTTACTTATAACTGTATTCACGGTATTCCGCAACAAACATTATACAACATCAATTACTTATTTGCAATTTAAACCTGCGAGCTCACCAACAATTTTGTTGATCATTTTGAGCATATCTTTTCAGGTGACAATGCTATTTGAAGATCTAGGTGTGCTGCCTTAGTGGAGACCCTAGGATGCATTTTGGGACTAAACATACATTTTGAAAACATTTGTTGTAATCTGTTTCGAATAACATTACTCTTTTGATACTTGTTCCCGGGTAGTGGGAATTACATTACAATGCTTACATCTATGTTTGTGTGATCATTTGCTTGTGCATGTTTATGGCTATGTTGTCGTGAATATTGACTAAAAACGACACAAGTCCCCTTGTTGTCGGGTGTCGTCATGACACGCTTGTTATCATTATTATGTCGCATCTCTATCGCTTACCATGTGTTATGACGATTCCCGTCTCGTTACATCCTCGTATTTCCGCTCTTAGCGAGGGAGTGACACTATTAAATAATTGTAATATGTTTATTCTAAGCCTGTCACATGATCTATGACTTTAAATGCTCAATATTCAACCGTAATAATATAATTACAGTCCGGAGTTGGGAAATGATACCATTTATTGTTATATAAATTCATTATATCAAAATACAAATATATGACTAGCATTACATGAGAAACTTAACACTATTACGGAGATTATGTGTCAAATGTTTGGATTTCCACAATATATTATTGAGTGCATGTATCAGTTTCATCACCAACAATGGTGGTGATGGTGGCTGGGTGAGGGTGGGGGCGATGACAGGGTGTTTGAGTTGTCACGCTGAGTAATAGGAGATTTGAATTTCTTTGGTTGATGTTTTTTCCTATGTTAGACAATTCACAATAAGTTTTTTTTATCTTTATTCATATATTTACAATAATAATCATTACATTTTCTCTTTTGTTTTCAATTAAATAATATTTTTTATACTTTTATCATTACTTTTTTTCTCTCATCTACTCACATCCACTTTTAAAAACATTAAAAATTTTATAAGGATTTAATGGTAATTCTTCATATTTACCAATACACAATAACATTTTCTCTCTCCTTCACTTACAACCATTCAAAACCATTATATATAATATACCAAACACACTCATATATTTTTAAGAACTCCATTGTGAATGCTCTTAACTTTTAAAGGCGTTAGATAATATTTAAATGATTAAGTGCTTAACCAATAAGAGGTCTGAACTATTAAAAAGTTTGAACCATTAAGAGCTAGTATATCGCTTAACTATTCAAAGGCAAATATCTAACTAATTCAGATAAGAGGTCTTAACCAATTAGAATTATACTCCTTAACCATTCAGCATTAGTATAATACTTAACAATTCAGAGACAAATGTTTAAACCATTTAGACATTTGCTCATGAAACAAACAGTCTAGACCATTAAGTGTTTAACCATTCAAACATTTGAACCATTAAGATACTGATTAAAAGACTGTCAAACAACCTCTTTGTGCATAATTAAGGGTAGGGTCTTTTAGGAGTGTTTTATTGTGCTTCTTTTAAGTATTCTTTTGTTTTTACTTTATTCCTTGCCTTAGATTTGTTTCTAAACTGATGTGTTTTTGCTATTACATTGTATGCATACACTTATTCCCCTTCGTAAGCTAGGGATTTATTTTGTTCGTATATTGTCTTAGTGCATGTTAGCTTGGAGCTAATATGTTTGGGTACGACCTTAATATGAATATCTTATTGTATGTTTTATTTGTCTATGCTATCTTATTATATGATATATGTTTTATTATCTGTTAAGAGCGTTTAGAGTCGGGGGTTTTATTGGAAATAGTCACTTTGTCTCTTAGAATAATTGAAAGACTTGCAACCATCCTATTTTTCCTAGACCCTACGTATAGTTTACTATGATGGAACATATTGTGTATGTTTGTTTGGTTATTTTTTTTCAATTTATAAAGTTATTGAATTACTATACATGATGAAATTTAAGTGAATGAATACACTAAGAATATAATTCAAAGTTCTAACTCAACAAATCCTAAAAACCAAATATATTAGAAACGAAATTCAAATTTCAATTTCTTTCTTTTACATTGACTTCCATGATGCAAAGACACCCTAAAATACATAGTAAAATGATAATTATACATTCATTTTATATACTAAAAGTTTTAAGGACTAGGGAGTAAGTGATAATGTCACTATTAAAATAATTTGAATTTTAATAATTTAAACTTTAAACTATTATCCAATGACAATTCAAAGTGACATTATAACCAACGACACTCCTAACTTCTTGTTTCGTTGTAAAGGGCAATCACATCTCATACAATCATCGATCATATATTTACATTTGATTCCATTCGCTTTCACTCTAAATGATGATTATAGGTAAAAAGAGAAACATACATTCCTTACAAGAAAAATCAAATGCAAGTAAAATATAATACATGACTAATATACGAGTGAGATTCAACAATAAAAGTAAAAGTACAAAATGCCATTGTTTGGATTATTAGTGTGAATCATTGTAGTTATGATTATGTAAAATCTATTTTTTTGTTAGATATATTAGTGAAATAGAACCGAGTTAACCAAAGTTATTATAATATATATTAAACAAATTAAAAGGCGTAGAGTACAAACTCCTTTAAATTCATTATGATTTTTACTATTTAGTACCTCATTGGTTCTTATGGGTGAAACCCATAACCAATAGGGTTCCAATGTCACAACGCACCTGGTAGGGACTTTGGGACAACACCCTTGAGAGCGAGGTCCAAGGTTGAGCTTTGAGGTATAATTATCTTCCAACTCTTCATTTTCTAGAATACATGATCTTCTATTGGGTCTTTCTCTAGTGGTATGGTCTATAAAGTTATAACAAATTTAACATACTTGTTCTTGATCAATTATAAGTATTATAGGTTGAAAGATTGGGATTGAACCACCTAATTGTTTCAAACCGAAAGTGTTTCATGACTCTCTAGTGTTCGATTGTAAATACCTTGCATTATCTTTAAAAATTAAAAACCTTAATTAAAGTTGAAGTTTAAAAAGACAATCATACCATTCTCATTCTTCCCGAATCAAGCATCCAACTTTGTCATTTTGCTAGTAACGCAAACGACTATGCTATCTTATTAGGCAAAAGGATTCTCCTTGTGAAGTTGTTGAGCAATCCATACTTATAGTGAATAATATTTATTGATACTAGGATGACTTATGTGTATTTATGCTTTTATGATTCTTGACATTGATATATCTCTTAAGTATTATTAAATTAAGGATCAATTTAAGGGGGAAGAAACTAAATAAATAATTTAAAATTTAATAAACAAGTGTGTTGTCACAAAAATTATAACTATATGTGTGATATTGTTAGCACTTGCTTCAATGATTTCATCTTATTATATTTCTATTATACTGAAAGTCTCTTATAACGTTACCGTTAAAAAAGTTTTTTAACCACTATTTAACATTCTCATAGTAGAAATTCATATTTAACACCTTTTCAATTAAAATAATTCTAAAGAGAAAATATGTGCCATCCCGACACCCAAATACTCAATTTGTTTTATCATTTCCATCCAAAAAAAGTTTTATCTTTTGGCTCCCTGATATTTTAAGAACTTGTCATTCTCATCCAATCTCGTTAGTTTAATTAATTTGGAGGTTAAATAAAGGGGTAATTATGTCTTTTTAACATTCATGTTAAATAAATTAAATATTATAAACAAAATAATAAAATATGTATAAAAACCTCAGTATAAGTGTGTAGGCGGGGTTTTTAACACTTTTAGAGAAGCTTCAAGAGTTTACGAAGAGAAAAATATGGAGTTTGAGAAATCTCATTGTGTATCTCAGTCGTTAAAGTCTTCAGATTTAGAGGAATTCATTGTGAATTTCTCACACTTCACCGCCGTCTGTTTTCGACTGAAATTAGCACCAGAGAAACTAAGATTGAATCGTCTTCTCCGGTAGTGGTTGTTGTAGGAAACCGGAGATACCACGAAACCGGATCTGAAATGGTGGTTGTTGTCGGCTAGATCGGGGGAGCGGTCATAGTAATGATGGCAGATACCGATGGTGCGTAGTCAGAGACGATGATGGTTGTTCCAATTAGGGCGCAATGGTTGTGTGATGGATTAGCTGGTGGATGGTGGATAACGATGGTGCGTGGTCGGAGATGATGATGGTTTACGGTAGTTGCTTGTGAGTTGCAGGTTTAGATGTGGGAGTTTAAGGTGAGCTTGAATCAAATATTAGGAGGGCGGGATGTAAGTAAACTATTTTAGGGGACAGACTTTATATTTATCAAAAAAATTATATTATCGGACCGAAAATTTATACTGTCGAGCCGAAAATAAACCCTTGGCCCCAAAGAAGCTTCGCCGATGTTTAGGGTGTGGTGGTAACATCGATACGTGATGATACGGAGTCATGAGGGGGGTTTGGTGTAATGGTTTATGTTGGGTGTAGTGTCGTTGGTGATATTGAAGATGATAGGGTGTGTGGACGATGTGAAGTGTGAAGTGATGGTGGGGAAAAATGGTTAGAGGGGGAGGGGATTGGAAATGAATATTACAAAAATACATAATTACTCATGTATTCTTATAAAAAGTGAGGGACGTAGAAGAAATTTGTTTTTTTGAACAAAATAACAATTCATACCAAAACTCACAAAAAAATAACATTTCATTCTAAAATTAATTACCCATGAGCAATGTTGTTGTGACCGGATCAGACCGGTCGGTCCGATCGCGAATCAGGGGCTGGTCTGGTCCGGTCTGGTATGACTCGTTTTGAAGTGGTTGAATCGGTCGTTTCGTCCCGAACCGTTGGTGGGATCAGGAAACCGGATCGGTTCGGACCGGTTTTCCTTTTTTTTTTAATTTTAATGGGTAAAAACGGGATGTTAAACCATAAATTAGTACGTCAGATATACAAATATAGTTAAATTTTATATATAACTATAATATATATATATATATATAAATCATATATAAATTACTTATATTTAATTACATATATAAATATAATTAAAATATAGTTAAATCCGATCCGACCAACAAACCAGTAAAACGTCCTGTTCGACGTTCGACCCGATTCTGAAAATATTGCTCATAAGTCGATGATCAAAGAAAAATTTAAAATATTTTTTATTGATGAAATATGAGGGTTTTATTATGTTATTATTTTGTAAATAGTTTTCAAAATTTGTGATTTGCAAGAACAACAAAACCAAACCCTGTACGAAGACGCCGATCTCTGCAACAACATCTGTTGATTTCTGTAAACATCAAATAATCCCCAAATCAAACCAAAACATACATCGGAATTCTGAATTCCGTCACCTTGCAAGGGGCAAAAGTCCCCACCGGCGTCGGATTCATATCATCGGAGGCTAACAACGGTAAATCATTCAACATATTCTCCGATCTACACTGTTCACTTATGCATTTCCTAAATCATATACACATACCACAGTTGATTTGTTCATACGATTTGTTGAACAGTGATAGTGTGGGATCTGTTATGATGGATGTTTAATTGCGAATCTGCAATGATGAAGTGGCTAGTTAAGTTGAATGCGGGGGATTTGAGGTGTTGGATGCTTTTGTGTGAGCTGATTTGTAATGGAATTGAGGTGTTTAGTGTTTAGTTTGAGTTGTTTGAAGTTGATTTGTGCTGATTAGTTAAGTGATTGATTGTGCTGATTAGGTGCTGAAAATTATGAGTGGTGTTGATAGTTTTTAAGTGTTTTAAGTGTCACGTGCTTTTCAAGTTGAGTTGCGGTGATATGAGGCTTTAGTTGGTAATGTACGTGCATTGTGAAGAAGAACACTCGAGTTTCCGAAAGAAAGGAAGACCGTAAGCAATTAGATTTGGTTGTCTGGATAACTGTGGTAGTGTATGAAATTTGAGCTTTCAGAATTTTTTTACATTGTATTAGGTTGAATAATTTTCATCGTTTGCAGTGGCATTTAGGTCTGGATAATGGGTGGTGGGTCGTTTTCTGTAATTGGCGAGTATGGGTCATTGCTCGAAGGGGTTTGTCAGACTAGGTTGAGTGGTTGACACATTTGTTCGTACGACATTTTTTTTTGAATGGCAAACATTTTTATTAAATAAATAAATCGGATGCTAGCAAGATGCTCAAACATCCACACCAAATTCAGGTTACACTGGGAAATTAGAAAAAGAAAAGTTACACCACTTATGCCATATTATGTTTGTACTACATAATAAGGGTTTGACAAACAAATACATCATGAGAACATAAAATGCACATAGATAAAGTATGCATCAATAACATTGTGAGTATATTGGGTTGTAGGTAGGACGGCCCAACTATGAGTCTATGACCTGAGCAAACATTATCATTTGGAACTATCAACTTGTTTGACCTGTTTTTTAACCTTGTTCATCCAGTCACCACCCAACCTTTAAACATCTTGGGTTAGACAGGTCCATTTTAACATTGCTTCCAATTTGATAGATGGTTTGTTAACAAAGGTCAAACAAACTTTAACTTGTTTAATGCCTAACCCAAGCAGAATATATAAACAGATAAATAACAAAGAAAAGAACTCAGAGTTTGGGAGGAAATAAATAATGAATTAAGAAAACCAGTATGCAGAGGATCAGAAATGGTATAATACAAACTAGTACAATAGTACATCACAATTCACCCGCCAAAGTTCTCGTGTCAATAAATTATATGTACATGTGGTTGCTTTTTTAATTCTCTGTTCAATTTCTAATTTTAGTTGTCCACATTTAATGTTATGTCCCTAATTGTGCATATCTTACCTTGAAGGTGGTTATTAGCTCCCAAGATTAAATTTTCTTCTTTGCCATAAGAAGTTGGATGTAAGTCCTAAGCTTTATCAACAACATCTAAGTTCTTGATAATATGGTGTGCCCAAGCCAACAGCCCAAAATTGCTCAAGAAGCTAAAGATGCTTCATGCAGGCCTCGAAAAATTTCTTCAGCATTTATAGTAAATTCAGAAATTGGTGCCGTTTTGTCTGTTATGAGAAGAAATGTGAGGTGGGGAGTTCAATATATGGAAGATGAAGATCAATTAGATCACTCCTTAATCAAATCTTTTAAAGAAATACGAAGCAAGGTTTTCTTATGGCAAAACCAATGGCACACCATCAATGCAGTTTTGTATCTGCAGCCTTTTTTAGATGTAATTCAGTCTGATGAAGCTGGTGCACCAATAACTGGTGTTGCTTTATCTTCGATATACAAATTTGTAACCCTAGAAATACTTGATCTTAATACCGTTAATGTAGCCGATGCATTACATCTAATTGTCGATGCTGTGACAAGCTGTCGGTTTGAAGTAACCGATCCTGCATCCGAGGAGGTAGTATTGGTTAAGATACTTCAAGTTCTTCTAGCTTGCTTGAAGAACAAGGCATCTGTTAAGTTAAGCAACCAGCATGTATGTGACATGGTGAACACGTGTTTCCAAATAGTTCATCAAGCAAGCTCAAAAAGTGAACTTTTGCAGAGAATAGCTCGACAGACAATGCATGAGTTGGTCAGATGTATTTTTTCACATCTGCATGATGTTGGGCACAAGGAACAACGTTTGGGTCAGGTAATAAAATATGATCAGCCATCGGTAATTCTCTCTTTTATGATTATTTTGGAAAAAGTGAAATATATTTACTCTTCTCTTCCAGGTCGGCAGTAAACTAGAGGACAATGGTTATACTGGTTCAACAATTGAAGACGGAGTAAATTCTGTTGTTGGCTCTACCAATCTTTCCACATATACTAAAGGGGAGGTTGGTCAAACTGACGACCTTACAACAGAGGCCTATGGGATTCCATGCATGGTTGAAATACTCCAATTTCTTTGTTCTCTTTTGAATGCTACTAATGTGGGAGTGGGTCCCAGATCTAGTTCCTTATCATATGATGAAGATGTTCCGTTATTCTCCTTGGGTTTAATTAACTCAGCCATTGAGTTAGGTGGGGCTTGTTTTCACCAGCATCCTGAGTTACTATCTTTGGTGGAAAATGATATATTTCATAGCTTAATGCAATTTGGTTTGTCTTCAAGTCCACCGATTCTATCTACTGTGTGCAGCATTGTTTTGAATTTATATCATTTTCTAAGAGAGAAGCTTAAACTACAGTTGGAAGCATTTTTTTCATCTGTGCTTATGAGGATTGCACAAAACAAACATGGAGCTAAATATCAGCAACAGGAAGTTGCCATGGAAACTATCGTTGATCTTTGCAGGCAGCCGGCTTTTATTCATGAAATGTATGCCAATTACGATTGTGACATATCTTGTAGCAATATCTTTGAAGACCTTGTTAACTTGTTATCAAAAAGTGCATTTCCGGTCAACAGCCCGTTATCTGCTATAAATGTTCTTGCTCTAGAAGGATTAGTTTCCATGATAAATGGTATGTCTGAAAGAATAGGAGATGAAGTAGCAGTATTAGATAATGCCATGTCAGATCTTGAACATCATGAACCCTTCTGGAAGGTGAAATGTGAGAATTATGAGAGTCCTGATTATTGGGTACCGTATATTCGTAAATTGAAACACATGAAGAAAAAGTTAATGGTCGGGGCTGATCATTTTAATAGAGATCCTAAAAAAAGTCTTCAGTTTCTTCAAGGAATGCAGATTTTACCTGATACACTTGATCCTGTAAGTGTAGCATGTTTTTTAAGGTACACAATTGGGTTGGATAAGAATCTTGTTGGTGATTATTTAGGGAATCATGATCCATTCTGTGTTGATGTTCTTCAAGAATTTGCTAAAACATTTGATTTTCAAGAAATGAATCTCGACACTGCTTTGCGTGTTTTCTTGGGAACTTTTAGATTACCCGGGGAAGCCCAGAAGATTCAAAGAGTTGTTGAGGCATTTTCTGAAAGATATTATCAACAATCACCAGATATTCTAGCCAATAAAGACGCTGCACTCCTGTTATCTTATTCTTTGATATTACTTAATACAGATCAACACAACTTACAGGTAAAAAAAAAGATGACTGAAGATGATTTCATCCGTAATAATCGCCGAATCAACGGTGGAAATGATCTCCCACGCGAGTATCTTTCAGAACTTTACCACTCGATTTGTGAGAATGAGATCCGAATGACACCTGTACAAGGATCCGATTTCCCAGCCATGATCCATGATAATTGGGCAGGGCTAATTCACAGATCCAGACAAACTGTTCCATACATCGTTTGCAATTCTCAAGAGCTAATTAACAATGAAATGTTTGCTATATTATCAGGCCCAACTGTTGCTGCTTTATCAGTGGTTTTGGATCATATAGAGCAAGAAGATGTGTTACAGACATGTATAAATGGATTCTTAAATGTTGCGAAGATTGCAAGTTGTTATCATCTTGATGATGTTTTAGATGGTTTGCTTGTTTCTCTCTCTAAATTTACAGCCATTTTGGTTCCCATGTCTGTTGAAGAAGCTGTTCTTGCTTTCGGTAACAACACTAAAGCTAGAAAGTCAACTATAGCTGTTTTCACAATAGCAAATATGTATGGTGATTATATACGTTCGGGTTGGAGAAACACTGTGGATTGCATTTTAAAATTACACAAAGTAGGTCTTCTTCCAGCCCATTTAGCTACTGATGCAGCTGATAACATAGAACAAATTTCAGAATCGGACTCGGAGAAATTCGTTTTGCTCTCCCCGCCAGCACCCATGATGCTAGCTTCAGTCCATTCTCGACAGGTGTCAGGCCTAATGGGCCGATTCAGTGAGTTTCTTTACTATGATACTGAAAAACCCGCTCCTCAACCGTCTCAAGAACAGCTTGAAGCTCATAAGCACGCTGTGGAAACTGTTAAAAGTTGCAATGTGAATACCATATTTACAGAGAGCACATTTCTCCAATCCGAGTCTCTTTCGAATCTAGCCCGGGCCTTGATTTTAGCTGCTGGTCAATCTGATGAGGAAGGTGCGGTATTTTGTCTTGAGTTGTTGATTACGGTCACACTTAATAACCGTGATAGAATTATGCTTTTATGGCAAGGTGTTTATGAGTACATAACCAGTATTGTCCAGTCAGCAGTGATGCCTAGTACTTTAGTTGAAAAAGCGGTTTTTGGGCTTATTCGGATTTGTCAACGGCTTCTTCCTTATAAAGAAAACCTAACTGATGAGCTTCTTAAATCTCTTCAGTTAATATTAAAACTTGATGCACGGGTGGCAGATGCTTATTGTGAAAACATCACGCAAGAAATCATGCGACTCGTAAAGGCTAATGCAAGGCAGCTAAAATCTCACCTGGGGTGGCGTATCATCACTTCTCTTCTTTCCATCACAGCCCGGCATCCAGAAGCTTCCGAACCCGGATTTGAGACATTAGAATTCATCATGTTAGACGGGAGCCACTTGTTACCAGCAAACTTTGTCCTATGTGTCAATGCAGCACGGCAATTTGCAGAGTCTCGTGTAGGAGATGTGAAAAGGTCACTTAAGGCATTGGATCTAATGGCGGGTTCAGCAGCTTGCTTGGTTAGGTGGTCCCACGAGACCAAGGAAGCAGTTGGGGAAGAAGTTGAAGCCGCCATGAAACTGTATCAAGACATAAGTGAGATGTGGCTCAGGTTGGCTCAAGGGTTAAGGAAAGTGTGCCTGGACCCACGTGAAGAAGTTAGGAACCATGCCATTTTGATGCTGCAGAGTTGCTTGACTGGTTCACGCGGGGTCTATTTACAAGATGAGGTGTGGTCACAGTGTTTTGATTTGGTGGTTTTTACATTGGTTAGTGATTTATTAGACATCGTGCAAGAAAAGTCTCTTAAAGAGCACCGAAACATGGAAGGTACCCTTATTCTATCGTTAAAGCTTTTGTCCAATACATTTTTATATTCTTTATCGAGTCTTTTTCGACTGGTGTCATTTTGTAAAGTATGGCTAGGAGTTTTAAGTTATATGGAGAGATTTATGAAGGTGAAAATAAGAGGGAAAAAGAGCTATAAAATTCATGAAATGGTTATGGAACTTCTTAAGAACATTCTGCTTGTGATGAAATCTGGTGGGATTCTTGTTCCAAGTGATGCTGTTGGTTCTGATAGTTTTTGGCAGCTCACTTGGTTACATGTCAAAAACATAGCACCGAATTTGCAGACTGAGGTTTTCCCAGATAATGAAAACGAGCATGCGGTTCATGATGCCAGTTTATCGGTTTCTTCAGGCGGGTCTTGATGGAAAACCGGGTTTTGAGTTTTGGATTTTGAAAAGATAGCAACGGTTATAGTCTTAGGTTTTTATGCAACTGTCTGTATACTTAGGTTGTTGGAGACCTCTTAAAAGGGATTTTCTTTTAGTTTTCTAACTTTGTTTTGTTGGATTTTATATAGGGTGGTTATTGTAGATAGATATTGTTGGTATACTTTGTTACTGAACATTGTGAATTGAAAATGTTAGAAGTTGCAAGTTAATTGCACAAATGGTCATTATGAAACACTTTTCTTTCTGATGTTTCGTAAACGATGCAACTAGGCGTGTAAACATACGAGGCTTGTTCGTTTAACCCAACAAGTGAACGGGCAAGAATAGTGAAATAAACATATTTTTTTGTTCGTGTTCGTCTCTTAATTAGTTAGGAAAATGAATTTATCCTGTTTGTTTGTTAATATTATTAACAAATTGGTTTATGAACATAAACAAACTTAAACAAAAATTCAGTTAAAAGTAAACAATACCAAATTAAATACAATCATTAACACATAATTCTGCAATAATCATTTCAAAAATAAGCAACAATATCAAAATAAACAAACATGCATGAACAAGCGTAAATGAAGGAACAAGCCATGTGCTTATATTCGTTTGTTTAATTAAATAAACAAAAACTTTTGTTCATGTTAATTCGTTTGTTTCGTATATTAATTCGTGAAAACAAACTTCAGTCTATATCATCTATGTTCATGAATCATGAATCATCCTATTATATTTCAAATGCTCTAATCTTTGAATACTGAGATACTCAAATACATCATGTTCATACAAAACTTTGAAATTAAAGATTATAAAAGAATAAATATCCAGTAAATCTTCTATGTAAAACAAACAAAAGTTATAGAGATTGTTGAAAGAGAATCAAATAAGTTTCTTTCTTTGAAAAAATGCTTTCAAATGCCATAGCTGCAGAGCAGCCACTGATAAGCAAATTACAAGGGAGAAAAAACTAAAAGTTGCCATCTTCGCGTTCGTCGATCTTATTAGATGTTGCATCATTTCCTCCCTACATTTTCACAAGCATAAACGCAATCATCAATTGGTTTATAGACGCAAGAACACGCAGTAGACGTTAAAGTGAACATATGGAATTCGAAAGCTTACCTCGCGCGCAGATTGAACATTTCTTCATGAACCATTATAACTGAATCATACAGTTTCTTCAACTCTAGTTCCATCATCTGTCAAAAAACAAATTCATGCGAATACAATAAAATCTAGAGATCTTTTTTTTCTGTGTGTGTGCGCGTTCACACACACAATGGTGCTGTTTGGAGCGAGTATTGCACAAATGACAAATGTGGCATTGTTATATCATGTTTTAGAAATGGGGTTTGGTTTTCGGGTCCTTAACCCCAAACTAAATGATTTGCTGAAGCTCGACTACGAATCAACTCGAGCTTCTGGAAATCATTTGATTCTAGGGTTTGGGGCCTGAAAACTCCATCTGAATACCACATTTGTGTAAGACTCGCTCCAAAACACACCACTCTTTAAAAAAACCGCAAACTTGATTCATACGATATCAAATTATCATTAATAACCAAAAAAACTTACTTCAACTTGTCCCTTTTTCGCCACCTTAGACCAATCTTTTGCCGCCAGACCCGACTTCCACTCAAAATCAATCGACAAAGACTTCTCCGGAGACTGTTTTGCCGCCCAAAAACAAGCCATATAATCACCAGCCTCACCCGCAGTAAACGCAAAGCTTCCAAATTCCTTACGCTCCGAATAATGATAATTATTCCCTAGCGGTGAAGTCACCTATAACCACCAAATATTCACACAATACACATAAACATTACATATAAGCTTCCTAAATGTAAAATGTACCATACATACATACATACATACATACATACATACATACATACATACATACATACATACATACATACATACATACATACATACATACATACATACATACATACATACATAACCTTGAATATGTCTTAGTGTCTTACCCTAACGGTGATCCGATCGTCTTCTGACAACGGGAACCCTTCAACGGGCTTAACGATGCTGTATTTCCCGACGGTCATGGCATTGATCTTGATGTCCTCGGTTATGCATTTCGTGGCTCCGGTTTCCAAATCGAACCGCATGCTGTTTACATATGGTGTTGATGCCAATGATAATAATATTATTATTGTGATGATGATGATGATGATTGTGGGTGTGTGTATGGATCTACACATTGTTGTTGAATTTTGTGGGAGATGAGAATATGAACCCTAGATTTCGGAATTGCATAGAGGGGATGTTGTTGCTATTTTGGTTGAAATTAACGACCGATTAACGAACTCAGAAGTTAAACGACGGCGTTTTTGCGATAAATTAGGGTCATAGAATAAAACTGGCCATGGGTATATTTTGTTTTAAAAAAGAAAACAGTGTGGATGTAATGTTTGAAATAATTCAATAAAATCTTTTAAGATACATATTAATGTTGATTAGGAGTCTAATTAAAAACTCGAACTTGCTTTTTAGTTTTTAGGTAACCGAGATTTATTAGGAAACAATATATAAGGGTAAGCGGAGTGGTGTCGCGGTAGGCTGGGTGTCGACACTACCCGGGGGATACGCCCCAGCCCGTTGGACACTGGAAAGATGGAAATTGCGGGTTATGTAATCTAAGGTGTTATAAGCGACGTGTTTGTATATTAAATTAATTTAAGTTAAAAAATGATGATTTAGGGAAGGTCTAGTGACTCATATAGGGTTGTGAATGAGTCTAACCGAGCCATTTATCTTAACAGACTTAAAATGTGAGCTCGGACACCACTTGTTACAAATAAGTCGTGTCGTGTCGGCTTGTGAGACAATTTTTAAGCACACATCTATAACTTATAATAAAATACTAAATATCATTCTTCTAAACATTGGTTCATCCGTGTAACATACGGTTAGTAACCTAGTATATCAATAAATACTAATAAAAGAATGTTTCTTTTGCTACTTGCCATCTTTTTAAACCACATTTTAACACTTATCATTCTTCTAAACATTCTTATTTTATTTTCTCTCCAAAAGGGTATTAAAGTAATTTAACCATTCAAACAATTTCTCTTTTTTCATAAAAAATATTTTGGTCAATTGATACATTCTTTTTTCTCGTCTATATTTTTAAAAAATCAAACTGTTTTTAAAAATAAATTTTATTAAGAAAAATAAAATTCATATATTTTCTAAAACATTAAATATTTTAAAACAAAATATTTTAAATCAGTCCATTTTTAATATAATTATAAAAAATATGAAATTTTCTGAAAGTGTTTTTATTAAAACAATCAGAATAATTAGAAACTTGAGTTCTTAATAAACAAGATTTTATAAACAATAAATTTTTGTAAGAAAATCTTAAAACAAATATTTAAAAATAAAACTATA
>BJCM01066642.1:2863-29168 GCA_018326385.1 Flaveria bidentis | reverse complement strand
TTTGTAGTATCTTCATGATCTGACATCACTAGTTCAACTGCTATTTCACCTTCACTTGTAGTGTCATCACCCAGAACCTCAACATTTGCAATGTTTGACTCACCCGGAGATACAAAACGAAAGGTCCAATCTTGACCTTCGTCATCTTGTGCAGTCAAAGCCTTTGTATCTTTTCTTGAAGTGCCCCTTTTCTCCACAATTAAAACAGGTAACTTTGGTTTTGTCAAAACCAAAAGTTGTATCCTTTGTGGCTATCAATTTCTGTCCAGTCTTCTTCACAAACTTCTTCGCTCTTCGAACAACACTTGCCAAAGCCCACATAATGTCCATTCTTTCTAATTTGTTCTCGTCAACCTGCTCTTAATCCTCATCAGCCAAATAGAAATTTCTGATCTTTCCTGCAACTAGACCATCATAAGAATGAACAACCGTAGCTAAAAGGTCCATATGCTCCTTTGCAACCTCAACAGTAATATTCCCAAGATTCTCGGTATTCAACTTCGTAGCATTTGCTTCCGTTGTGATATATTGGGTATTGGATGACCCTGACATTTCAGATCCTGAAGCTGTAGGTTGAGAAGGAGCGATTAAACTTGACACAAATGACGTTTGAAGAGGTGCTCCTGGTCTTGTTGAAGTGGAAGTGGATTTATAGAGTGAAGGATTCTAGTCATAGGATCCTTTCTATGACCTGTATTTCATCCTAAGTTCCTCCTCCCTTAATTTCAGGATGAATTCGTTTATGTCTAATTTTTCTAGTAAGTTGTTCTGTCTCAAATTAGACACAAACGAGTCCCACTTCTCTGGCAGACCATCGGCAAAGCTTGAGACCTTATCTTCCATTGATGTTGTGACTCCATGAGTGTGCAACTTACTCATTAAATGATAGAACCTGTCTATGACATCATCCAAGCTTTCTTTACCCATCGAAGAGAAGTTATCAAACTCCTTCTTCAAAGCCTTTGCCTTTAGAGCTTTTAACGATGCATTCCCGTCGTATCGTTTCTCCAAGGCTTCCCATAGCTTCTTTGCATGTTTGTTCTCAGAAAACTGGTGGAATATATCCTTAGGTATCGACTGAGTCAACAGAGCATACACTTTCTTCTCAGCATTGTACTTCACCTTCTGGCTATCAGTCATGCCACCCAAGGTAAGTTTAACACCATCAGCACCAACCGACATGCTATAACCTGTCTTGATTGATTCCCACAGATTAGGATCCACTCCATTTAGATGAATCTCAAACCTTTGCTTCCATTGTGGGTAATCATCTAATGTTATAAGTTTGGGGGGCTTATTGTGATTCCCTATTTCATTTTCCAGAAGCAAAAGGTTCTGGATACGAGAATCTCTACCAGCAGTAAACACGGAATACTGATCTTCTATTTCTATAAACTTTGAACTTTAACTTAAGAATTATTCACTCGTGCGAATGGAGAGGTGCGAATGGGCCAGTCGTGCAATTGAACCAATGCGGATGGGCCAATCGTGCGATTGGACTAATGCGGATGAACAACTGTGCGACTGGGCAAATGTGAATGGACAATGTGAATGGGTTGGTTCAGTCGTACGAATGGATGGGCGACTTAGGTCAATCATGCGTATGGGATGTGCGATTGAGTTCAGTCGTGCGATTGAGCCAATCGTGCGACTAAAGGCTGCTGTTTATGAAAATTCGAAGGTTTTTGATATTTTGACTCAAAAACACGAGTTTTCAAGAACCCTAATCTGCCGTATGCCGAAAAACTTAAACTTTTAGATATGGAGACACTGAAAACACTGTTTTACTAAAGAAAGGTGACTCTTTTGAATGAAAAACGTGATTTTTGCACCAAAACTAATCGAATCACACTCAAAATCAAGAGCCAAAGCTCTGATACCACTTGTTAGGATCGTGTACGTACGGAGTATTAACTGATAATGCGTGTATACCTAATCAAATAGTGCGGAATCCTATTTGATTGGCGATCCAATCAGTGAGAACGCAGTTTCGATCAATCTAGAGATTAATGAAACGTTATGAACGATTAGAACACGAACAACTGCGATCTATGAAGTTGGAACAGGTTCTCTAGGGTCTCTGGACGGCTAGGTATGTGAGTCAAAATTCTTGAAGTGTTTTATTTTTCCACGAATTAGGTGGTATTTATAGGTTAGGGTTTGTCAATCATGCGATTGAACCATTAGTATGGTTCAGTCGTGAGACTGAATCATACTATTGGTCCATACGCACGACTGAAGGTTCAGTCGTGCGACTAAGCCAATGTTATGTCTCAATCGTGCGACTGATCCAGTCTCCTGGTTTAGTCATGCGACTGGTCCATTAGCATGAAGTGTTCATGCGTATGGTCCATTAGCATGGTCCATTCGCATGAAGACTTCATACGATTAAGTTTAAACACATTTCTCAACCATTCTTGACTAAGAACTATGTAAACAACCACAAAACTATATAGTTAGTTCAATATGTGTTATGATACAATAAACAATGAAACATTAAACAATATAATCATCAATCACATATTTTATTTCATTCAACTCATTCATTACATATATGTAAGACATGAAAGACATTTTATATGAGCTCCTAAACTACGTACACATGTATCAACAGATTGATCATTAAAAAGAGGGTTATATGATTAAAATTGGTGATTGTGTGAATGAAGTCCTATAAGCTTTAATCTATAATTATCACTCAATTATATGTAAGTCACCACTAATGACTTCTCAATTGGTTTCACTAAGAAACATAACTTTGCCGAATCGGAATCCTAAAGTGGATTACTTTTTTCCCAAGATTGTTAAAAACTTAAGCTTTTATTTTGTTAAATTAATTATTTTTCAATTAAGTTAATCAAGCAATTTACTTTTCGGTTGTTTAGTAGTCTTAGGTTAATCGTTACAAGCACTTTTCAGTGATTCTCCAGGGATTTGACACCCTTCTTACCTTTTACTATTAACGATGATTAAGTACTCTTTAATTAATATTTTGACAAACCAGATGATATTGATCATACAGTGACAAGAACACTTGTTGACGATTTTGGCTAGCCACAAGACAATGTTGTTCTAGTTTTAACATGCTTCATATCATATGCCATATAGGCTAGCTTTAATTTTTAATAAAAAAATTGTATCTAATTTTGCAAGGATACCTTTAAGAATAAACCAATAAAGAGTTTCTTACCTCTTGACGTTTGATAGATTCGTATATCTTTTTAAATTTTGACTGTAACAAATCATGAATGAACGCATAAAAAGTGTAAGATTGGTGAATTCTTTTGTCAATGCTGCTCCTCTGGAATGTTTGTTTGTTTAACAATATATATCGAACCTTGATCCATTCTTTCCAACAATGGTGTTAGGTTTGAGAACTCATACCAAAAGATCACTAAAAAGCATGCCATATATCCATTGTAAAACAATGAAGTCAATCTCAACCCATGACTCGTAAGTCTCATGAGTTGTTAGCGAAGGCTCGATACTATCGATGTTATTAAGGACTTTTATATCCTCATGTATGGATTTTGAACAACTTCACTCAGGGGAACACGTGACCTTGGTTCCATCGAGTACACTTACATTATATTGAATATTGGTGGTCGAGTACGCAGGGTGTAGCACTATTGACTTAGAAGACAAGCTCATAGAATGATCATACTTAGCTGTTTGAGTCATGGTGGCTGATTGAATCTACACAAAGAATCACACACTAAGGTGAGGAAGCTGGGGTTTGTTAAGTGTAGGCTCTGATACCAATAAAATGTTTACGGTATCAATTACGATTTTTTTTGTATTATTCAGTATTAATACCTTACATATTGGAGGAAGAATACAATTGACCTAGAACTATTTTAGGAGGTGATATATATAATATACATCAAAATATATGTACTAATAGGCATGTACTCGTTAATTTTTAGCTAGACTTGTAATTTTAGCAAGTAGATATTAAGCAACTAAGATTTAAATTGACTTAGTTACATCTCCACTTCTCTTTAGCAAGTAGATATTGCATATCTTATTCAGTAGATCCATAAAAACAGTTGGTGTGTTTGTCAATCCAAAAGACATGACTAAGAACTTGTACTGACCATAACATGTTCTAAACACTATCTTATGGATATCTTCTTCTTGGACCCATAGTTGATGGTAACCTGACCTCAAATCAATCTTTGAATAGTAGTTGGATCTTTGAAGTTGGTCGAACAAATCATCAATTCTTGGAAGTGGGTATCAATTCTTGATGGTGAGTTTGTTCAGCTCTCGATAATCGATGCATAATGGAAAGGTTTCATCCTTCTTCTTCAAGAATAAAACCGAAGCTCCCCAAGGTGAGAAACTCGGTCGTATGAACCCTTTATCGAATAACTCTTGTAGTTGATTGGATAAATCTTGCATCTCAGATGGTGCTAGACGATATGGAGATCGAGCAATCAATGCACAACCTGGGGTCGCCACTTGTACCGCTATTAAGCAGCGTCAGGTAACCACGATAGCCGGGAAAACCACCAAACCCTATACTCTCTCTATCTCTCTCTCTCTCTCTCTCTTACTTTCTCTTATAATCATAAGCTTTCCTCTCCAAATGAAGATGTAGATGCCAAGGTGGGTAGATTAGAAGGCCGCCTAATAAGGTGGTGAAGTAGATGCTTACAAAGGTTGTACATATGTAATAAACATGAGTCCATCCCTGCTTATTTCATTTGGTTTATCAACATTATATAATCAGATACATGAGACCTTGGTTGTATATTAAGTTACTTGTGAAACAAAATTTACTTCGACTTTTTTATCACCAAGAAACATCAAAATGGTGAGGAATTCAATAAACTTATAGTAATATAGTAAGTGCCACCACCAATGTTGTCCTTGAACCACCATGGACACCACACCATTGCAAGCCTTGTGGCTTTACCATAAGTTTTTCTTAGCTCATCTTGCCTAACATGAAAATGGGTTGTTCATGGGGCTAGTTTTATTAAAATTTTGGTGTATAACTCATAATACGGATTCGGAAATCAAAAGAACTATGGTGGGTCAGTTAGCTAGAACAACGGGTTTTAATGGTTTGCAGTTTTGATTTTAGAAATTTGGACATGCTTTTTTTCATTAGTTTTTATTAAAATTTCAAAAGTATAAATATAATTCATGAATATGAAGCAATATCATTAGTTTTTATTAAAATTTCAAAAGTATAAATATAATTCATGAATATGAAGCAATGAAGCATATATAAAAATCTATATTTGAAAAATAAATAAATAAAGAATATTGAGCTCAACTATTAAATATGAAATATGATTTCATGCAATGTTTTTTTTAGCTCGGAGCGGACCGGTCGGTCGAACCGGTCCGACCGGGATTCAGCAAGTGTTCCAGTCCAAACTCCCCTAGTTCGTTTTGTGTTGAGAAACTCGGCCGGTTGGGAGCGATTTACCGATCGAGCCGGAAACCGGCAGGTTTACGGTCGGATCGTTCTTCCCAACTTAGCATTTTTACCGCCTCGACAAACCTATAAAAGTAAACTTTCCTCCTTGCAACTCGCTTGTTCGAAGTTCAAAGTTGTGAATCAAAGTAAACGAACATACTTTAGTTTACTTTCTTCATTCTTCCTGTTCTGTTGGTTCTATTCGGAGATTTGCAACAAAGATAGATGTTCCATGAAGAGATTTGAAAGAACAAGATTGAGGAAAGAAGTTAGAGAGAGTAGGTGAGAGAAGAGAAATAAATAATTTGAAATGATCTTTTTTGCTACTCTATAAGAACTTCACTGGTTATTTTTCTAATAATATTTATTACTAAGTTTCAACTTCCAAAAAATATATACTCAATTATTTACTTTCGATCCTCAACATTTGACAACTATTTTTCTTTTGGAACGGTAAGTGACAGCTATTAATGTCAATATATGCTATTTTTTGTTAATAATTTGACATCTTACTTTGAAAACTCAAACTTTTGTATTTAATTTTTCATATCTAAATTCAGCTATAGTGTGTATATATGTATGTATGTGTGTGTATATATATATATATATTAAAAAAATTAAAATAAATTAATTAGATTATCCGGTTATTAAATCCGGTTCAACCGGTCCGACTGGTCCGACCAGTGAACCAGTTAGATAACCAGTTTGATAACCAGTTTGATATCCGATCCGGTTCTGTAAACATTGATCTCATTAAACAACAAATCAAACCTATTGTGGTTTTTTACGGTATATTTATAAATATATCATTTATATATCCCTTATTTGTCTCCTCTAGTTTTGGCAATATAAACTCTTTTGATTGACCAAAATATTAAAAACATCTATCTCGGTCATATTCAAATTTGTTCCAGGTCCAAAAAAAGAATTTGAAATCATGTACAAATTCAAATCCTGTTCCGATCTCATGTAGAACATCACGCGAATTTGGAGCTTTGTGAGGTGGTAGTGGTAACGTTGAGGGTGCGGAAGAAGAACCAATGTGGTTAGATTTTGTTCGAAGTTTCATTTTATCATCTATTGAACATCGTAAATTTTTTTCCATGGGGATAACTACTCCATCCATTTTGTCAAGAAAAACAAGAAGTATTCTATCATAACTCAATCCTGTCAAGAAAAAAATACAACACCAATAAAAACAAGAGATACGTCTTTAAAAAGTTATAATAGGTAGACAAAGAATCTCGTATGTGATGTTAGAGAGCATGCTCAAGTTAGTTGGCGGAGAATAATCTGATAAAGAATTCTGCCTCCTTCTTTACCTTGAGCAAAGAAAGGGTTAAGAAGCATCTCAAAGCTAACGCGTGATATCCTTAAAATTGTTAAGATGATCCAACAAGCTCGTCATGAGAAAATGATTATCAAGCTTTTCTAGTTTCATGATTGTAGTTTTCTTTTTTCAAGGGTTTCCAATCTTATTTAAGAAGTTGATAAAGTTTAGAGAATATAATAGGATGTTACGTCGATATTGATATTTTTATCTTAAGAGATCCTTTGAATATGCTATGTGGATAGAAGGGGGGATAGAAGGCCACAAAGCGGTAGGCTAAGCCAATATAAAGAGAGATCGGAGTAGATAAGCACAATGAAGGGAAGAATCTTGACGTGGATAGAAAAATTTTATATTTATAAAAATATTATTATTTTTTAGAAGTGATTACTTTTAGCAATAAAATCAAGTTGTTAATTTATTAAAAATATTTTTTTAATTTGAAAAGAATTTGAATAATATCATTACGTACTATGTATTATCATTATTAGTAGGATAAATATGAGGGAAAATTAGTATAAGTATGCTTACTATTGTGTCCTAGTTATTCATTTATTATATATTAAGTTTAATAAACTCATGTATTACACGAGTTGCATAAAAAGTATTACATAGAATGAAAATTTATTAATTATAAATCGATATTCTAAAATAAGATATGATTGAAATATTTTTATAATAAATAAAATACAAATTTTATTTTGAAAACATATATTTTAAAAATATCATACTTAAAAACTTTTTTATTTTAACTCTTAGCTTTAATTAATTTTTTGTTTATAATTTTTTTACTTAAAAACAGCAATTATAAAATAATATTCTAGACAATTGCACAAATGATCCCTGTGGTTTGATCACATTGCAAGTTTAATCCCTAGATTTTGAAAATTTCAAATTTAGTCCAAAAATTTGGGAGTTCGTTGTAAATTTAGTTCCCACTGTTAGTGTCTTTTAGTTTTTAATGATCTAGGGATTAAATCTGCAATATGATCAAACCATAGGGACCAATTGTGTAATTTTCTCTAAAAATTTAAAAAAAGCAAAAAACACAAATAAAATTTTAAAAAAGTAATAAAATAAAGAGTAAATTACAAAATTTGTCCTTTAAGTATGCTTAAAATTACGAATCTTTTCCTTAAACTTTAATAATTGCATTGAGTATCCTTTATTTGAAAAGTTGTAACGTTTTTTTTATCTTTTTTACTAACGACAGTTAACATTTTCTGTTAAGTTTTTGTAAATGCCCATTTTACCCCTAACTCTCAAAAGGACAAAATATGTAATTTTTATGAATCTTTTATTTCTTTCTTTGTGTGCTTCTTTTATTAACTTTAGTTTTCATTATTTTTATATTTTTAACCACTTTTATTTTAAATATTTATCTTAAATATTATTAACTAGTTTTTCTAATCATGTAAATATGAGTTATGATTAGTTTTATTATATTAAAATATATAATAAATTAGTATTCTATTTTAAAACATTCATCAGATGGCTAACATTTATTTTATAATAAAAATATGTTTTAGAAAAAATCCATTTTCAATAAGATTTATATAAAAATGTCTAGAAAAAATTAAAAAAGATTATGTATTAAAATTTTCTATGAAAGAAGCAAACCGACCGGGAAGAAATTCAAACCTTACGTAAAAGATTAAGAAAACATATGTTGTGCGGTGTTAAAATATTATTGGCCCAATCATTTCAAAAAAAATAGAAATATGGTGGCACATGGGTCAGTGGGTTGTTCTACACGTCGGGTCTTGGCTTCGGTCTGAATTTTAACATTTTTCTCTCTTTTTTATAAAACATTGACCAACCTATCTACAGTTTACCATAGTAATAAGTCCAATCAACTACTCTGAAATTTTCATTAAACAAAAACAAAATTGTTATTTAATTAAACACATTATTAATTTCGGTTTTTTAAATGGTTACTAATGAGTTTTAATTATTATAAATCAAACATAAACCACCAAAATTAAAACGGAAGCAAACTTCACAATAAGAACAATTAAAGATTTTATATATTAAGCAAAGCCTAATCATATATAAGACTTAACATAGAATAATTATAACTAAGGAAAATAAAAAGGCATGGCCCAATTTCATACGATATTCGATAGATTTCTCATATAATACCTAAAACAAACTGTTTGATATAGTTGAAATTTTTGTACCAAAAGGGTTAAAAAACAACGATGTAACAAACCGATTACTAGTTTAATTTTTATTTAATTTTTATCTAATGTAAAATAACTAAAGTAAACAAATGAAAACATTAGATAGTTTAATAATATATAAATAAAATTGAATTTAATAAAATATTTAAATGAATTAATTAATAATAATTAAGATAAGTTTATAAAACAAAAATGTTTATAACATATTAATGAAAAGCTATTAGGTGCTATTTAAATTTCTTGTTAATTGGTGTTATTAAACCCATGTATGTTTTAGTTTATGTTTTAATCAATTATGTTTTATGAATTTCTGTAAATTATATTTTTAGTTTATGTAATTTTTATTTTTAGAAAAACTATTAGATGTTCTTTAAATTTTATTTGTTTGAAGCAGAAAAGTACATAACTCAGTTTAACAAATAACAAAACTGTAATATATTAAAATCAATAAATGAAATTAATTTTTTTTACAATTAAAATTAATGTATTAATTATTTTTAAGATAAGTTGTATACAAAAGCGGTGAGAAAAAAAGAAAAAAGTAAGTAAATAAATAAAAGAAAGAAAGAAAATATATGATTAGTATAAGTAACATATTTTGTCCTTTAAAAGAGAAGAACAAAAATGTTATTTACCATGAACTTAACAGAAATATTTACTTCAGTTACTGAAAAGGAGGGAAAGTATGGCAAGTTTTCAAATAAAGGACATCCAGTTTAATTATTAAAGTTTAAGGATAAGATTCGTAATTTTAGTAATACTTAAAGGACAATATTTGTAATTTACTCTAAAAAAATTTAAGAAAATTGCAAAAAAAATTCTTTTTTATTTCTTTTTGACAATATGAAACAGAAAACTCATGAATAAAGTATATATTTTGTACTATATCATCAATTTGTTTTTGTTCTATTAATTAAAATTCGTAGGTAATGTTACCGATTAATTTTAAATAGATCAAACGTGTGTGTGTGTATATATATATATATATATTATATTTTTATCAAAATTTACTTACAAAAACAACTAGTTACTAACATTCAAAATTTAAACTTAGAGAAAACTGCAAAACAGAAAAAGTTATTTGTTTTCAAATTTAAAATTCAGAATGCTAGTAAAGAAATAAAAAAGAAAACTTTATTTTCTACAATCTTCTTAAAGTTTTAATTTTATTTTTTTAAATTTATTTGATTTTTTTCAATCTTTTTTCAACTTTTAGAGAAAATTACACAATTGGTCCCTATGGTTTGATCATATTACAAATTTGATCCCCAGGTCGTTAAAAACTAAAAAACAATAAAGGCGATGACTAAATTTACAACAAACTCTCAAATGCTTCGATTAAATTTACAATTTTTAAAATATAGTGACTAAACTTGCAATATGGTCAAATCATAGAGACCATTTTTGTAATTTTCTTAATAATATTATAAGATATAATATGACTGAAACTATGTATGAAAAATGATAATAAGCAAAGAAAATAGTGATATCAAGTTTGTATTTTTTTTAAATTTTTTTTCAAAAAAATATATTTTGTTTCAAAACAAACCGAATAAAAATACCAATTTTATAAATTTTCTTATTATAACTCCCAAATTTAATTATTTTTGGTTTTAAAAATTGATTTCTTAAAAATACCAATTTTAAACTATTTCATATTTTCAAAAAGTTTATGCTTTAGATAATAAAATTATTTTATAAAAAATTATTTATTTAGAAATAATATTAATAAATAGATATTTTTTCTTAATTTATTAAATCTAAAAAGTTTTAAATAATATTATTAGTAATTATGATAATTATTTAATAGAAAAAAGT
Source organism: Flaveria bidentis (assembly GCA_018326385.1). Lineage (NCBI taxonomy): Eukaryota > Viridiplantae > Streptophyta > Magnoliopsida > Asterales > Asteraceae > Flaveria > Flaveria bidentis. Next base: position 18,403 of record BJCM01066642.1, on the reverse strand, counting down.
GGCGAGAAAAAATGATAAAAATTATTGTGGTGTTGGAACGTATTATCCCAAGATACTCTTTTACTAGATTAGGAACATGAAGATTATTTAAGATTTATGTTTTTAATTTTTTTTTAATATTTAGTATTTGAAATCATTTCTACGAGTAGGTCGTACCTCTTTATACAACAGTTCCTTCTTATTACCTATCGTCGTGTTCTTGAGTTTACATCATTAGAAGTATTAAGTTTTGTCTATAATTTCCCTACCTTTCTCTCTTTAAGTGAACACTAGAAAAAAAAATTCTTACTTTCCTATCACTTATTTCTAATAAAAAACGCTAGAACATAAATGTATTTTTCATTATGCCCGTTTCTCTTATCTCCTCTCTTTAAATAAACTTGGAAACACAACGTAAAATAAATAGTTCAATATTGACTATTTGAAGCATTACTACTTAGGGTGGAGGGGAACTCTAACCACACTACATCATATACCTATCAATCAAAATTTTGACATGTTATATTACACCGCATTACACCCTCACAATCAGAATTAGTGACAACGATGTTGTCATATCATGCCACACTAAATCACACACATAAAACGAACACAAGCTCACAGCGAGCACATGCCGTGGAAAAGGAATTTGGTGGTGTGAAGTGGGTGGCGGCGTGATGTTTGGCGGGGCCGAGGCTCGCCGTGGCCTGCCTGCGCATACCCTCCTCGAGGAAACAATATCTAAACAATGACCCATCGTTCACAAGTCACAACTCATTGAATAAAACCTGAAATCATTGGCTTTGTTCCGTTGTTATGCGCAATAAACCTAACTGGACCCAATCAAATACTTTATCATGCTAATTAAAATTTTGTTTTAATCAAATGAGAAAAATACGGTAAGTCCATGGTATCTTTCCTTCTTGGTTTAAACATACAAAATGAACTCGTTACAAGAAAATTAAGAACCCTAAAATGCTATAATATTATGATCATGCTTTTACTCCTTCAAAACTCGAAAATTCATCGATCTCTGGAGCCGCTGATCCTCTAAACAGCAAAATCGCAAGATTTCCGATAGAAAAGTGAATGAAAGACCCATAACAATGGGTCACAAATGAACCAAAATCAGTCCCTACAATACACTGCCATCCGCCTCCATACACTCTATCAAATTCCTGCAATCAAACATTCCATTAGTTTCGATAAAATCTTAATTAGAACGAAAAGATTAACTTGATCTGAATTGATTTTGTACCTGTTTAATGACTCGTGCTATGTCAGTAGCTTCGGTCACATCAAAGAAGTCAAGAGTTTTAGCCGCGAGTTGAAGTGCATCGTCTTGCATGGCTTGGAGCATGTCAGTCTCCCCAATCACAGCTTTTCCTTCCAACATGGTTACAAGATCAACCGACACAATAAATGATTAAAAGTGTCGAAAAAGAGAATATTGTGGATACGGATGAAGATGGAGAATGAGAAGTATTTATAATCGATTTGGGAGAATTTAAGGCGTTTTTGAGCCACGTTTGTTTAGAAATGAAATCAAGTTTATGTGGTTAAAATGGTCACAACCCGTGGCATACGCAAGTCGTGTTGGATGAGGCTTTGCCACAAACTAAATGGAGTGGCACAAAACGAAGTACAAGTAAGACAATATATGTGCTGGACCAGTGACGAATTGGAGCCAACACCAAGTCTATGTGGCTGTTTTCATCTTTTTAGTTGTTTAAAAAATGATAAATTCAGTCCTTACATTTATCATAAAAGTTTATCTTTTTAGTTGTTTTATCTTTTTAGTGTCATCAAGCCGATTGGGTGATTGGGATTTGCTTAAGACCAAAGGAGCGGTTAAAATAGACATTGATAAAATTAGGAGATGTTTAGTACATAACCGGTGACTTTTATAGTTAAAGCCAAAACTCCTGGTTGGGATCAAGCTATCAGATTAACTTGAAAAAAATGTTTTCTAATAACTTTTATATGCATTGGAAGTTGCTTCGGAATTATTTGGTTGATAATAGTTATTTGAATTTGATGTTCGGTAGACGGTAGTAAGTGATCTTTGGGGACAGATGAAGGTTGGTACCGACTTGGATTTGAATATCAATTGCAACACTGATCATTGCTAACAACTTGGTCTTTGGTTGATTATCAATAGCAACATAATTCTACTGATTAACTACCGACACTTATGATGGTTATAACCACCACTAGCAGTTACGATTATTATAATCATCAACGGTTAAAATAGTTATGGTGATTACAAACCATCAACCTATTTGACCCCTAAATAAAAAAATAGTGTGGTCTGATTTTTGAGAATCAAATTCTCTTGAATACTAGCACTAAATTCATAGAGATTACACACTTGTTTTTGAACCTTTATCTTATCTGATTTAGTGTTTTTGCAGTACCACAACATAATTTTAGGAGTTAATTTTAATTTTGCTTCTCAAGATTTGACAAAAATAAATATTTTCCTTCAAAGAGATGAAAAACATTAAATTACCTTCAAAATTTTATAATTTGTTTCAATTTTAATCCAAAAACTTTTTTATTTTAAATTTAAATTGAAACAAGTAATGGAACTTTTGGACTAAAATTAAAACAAGTTATAAAACTTTTGAAGGTAAATTAATGTTTCTAATGTTTTGAAGGAAAATAATTATTTTGGTCAAATCTCAAGAAGGAAAACCAAACTTAATTGTGAGAACACTCAATTTTGAAAGGATTATACAAATCATACACAACCGTTTGTACTATATATACGATCTGATATAGTATATAGAAATACGATTTATTATATGCGTTTGATGTTCAAACCATAAATGCATGTAAGACATATATAAGACGGAAACATGAGACGCATTTATCTCATTTTAAGAATATACGGTGTTAAAATTTAGAATTTATTACTTTTAGATGTTTAAAATTAATTAAATGACATTCTTTAATATACATCGATGCACCCACATTAAGCTTAATTAGAGGTTATATTGGTTGTGTGTAACGTGTTGCTTATGTTGCAGACAAGTAATAGAGTTGTACTAAAGGGAAGTTAAAGGATAACATGCACTTTGACTTGATTCTAAGCTACATGGTTGTAGTCCAAGTGGTTGCTTTTTTAAAAGCCCAGAACATTTTAAAGGTCATTTTGAGATCAACTTGTGCTATTATAAAGGGCTTCTATATCTTTCTAATATCTTTAAAATTTGCAAAGTGTGAATTTCTGTTGCTAACACGAAGCTAACATAAAATTCATGATTTAAATTTAATCTAAGCAAATTCTACCCAGTTCCATTTTAAACTTACAAGAGGCGAATTGATGGGTTCAAGTATTGACATGTTTAACTTTTTATTTTTATAAATTTTAAAAAATAAACTTCATTATACCTTTTTAACAAATATCTTATATGTATCATGTAATAACATAAATTTTCAAATACTTTATGCCATAATTTAAAGTGAAAAGATAATTGGGAATCAAAAAGATTTTGTATTATTTTATATAATAACTAGGCTAAAGTCCCGTGTAATACGGGTTCAATTGAAAAAATATTATTGTTGTTTAAAAAGACGCGTAAGTTATAATGTTGTTGATAATATTTTGTATATCGACTTTTATTATATTTTTTAACATTCGTTATATCTAACATTAGTAGGTTTTCTCTATTAATATTTATACATCTAAATAGTGTATAATATGGAATGAAATAAATTTATGAATAAGAACTTTAACTAATAAACAAATTAAATTAAACATGAAAAACAAAATTTCAAATTCATAATCTAAAAATTTATTTGTATACAACATTTGGTGTTTTATTTTTTTTCATAATTATCTAATATTAATAATTTTAACATCTATCTACTTTTAACTCGAGATAATACAATATAGAGCTAATTATTATCCATGTTTAAAAACAAACCAACTTTGGATAACAATTATCATTGACTCTTGTTTGATTGTCATTGCATAACACACTGATAATAATAAAAATGTGATTTTCAATATTACTTTCGAATTACATCAAAACAATTTGTACATATCAAACGAACTCCTATCAAACATATAATAATAATATGATAATACACATAAAAAGAAAAATAAAGAAGTTTAAAAAGTAAAAGCATATAATACCTCTTTATAGATTGACTATTGAAGTATATATCACTTTTTAAAAAATTGTAGACAATAATAGATTAAATCATAATCGCAGAGGATAAATGTTCAAATATAACAAAAAAATATATACCTTTTTTAAGAAAACTTGATAAAACCAAAGCCAAAATGAGAATGTAAATGAAGTATGTCTAATGCGATATCATTAGACTTTATAAAGACAAATCGTGAGGGTCGTAAACCTGGGATGATTGAGAAATATTTTAAAATCGAGTATGATTTTATTTCCAAAAAAGATACATTGAATTCCTTCAAACTGGAGTGGAGTCGATTAAAAAATTCCGTAACTTTTGTCAAAATTTGAATATAAATCAAGTATTTAATGGGAAAACACAATCATGAACCAATTTTATAGATAAAGAAAATCATAAATGATTTGTACAGTTTTTATTGATGAATTATTTGAAAAAAGAAAAAAATATCGGGTATGATTTAATTTCTAAAAAAGATGTGCTTCAATTTAGGGTTAGATTTCTAAATTTTCCTTAAATATCTCTTGTATATAAGTTACTTTTAATAAAATGAACCCTGGACTAAAACTAAGAACAAATACATATTTAAGCGTGAATTAAAAAAAATAGAGGCATTAGAAAATGCCATGTGATATTAAAATTATTGTTTTATTAATAAATATAGATTTAAAGTGTTATACACAAAAAAATAATAAATAAAATCACGTCTAACAACTTGTGTTCATGAAATACAGGTTGTGTTCATGACTTCATGTCAACCTGTAAGTGTAAATATGTATTTTATGTGTTCGACCCACAAACACAATACATGAGTCATGCATTAAGCAAAAAATGATGTTAAAATTTCCTTTTTGATATCTGTCTTTCAGAAGGAGATATATAGATGTATCTAATTGTTTTTCAAGCAGTGGTGATAGTGCAATCGAGTCAAACACTATAACTCATAGCTAGAAACAAAAGTTGATAATTGACAAATGCTTCTAAACTATACTCAATTCAACAAGTTTATTAGGGTTTAAAAATGAAGTATATCAATATATAGATCAAGACTATAATTTCAATGAAGTTTCAAGCTCGCAGTGTCTTTGTTTCGATAATTTTAAGTTACACGTGATCAAATATTACAATAATTTTGTTACCACCTAAAAGGAAAAAAAAGTATAATCGTAAATTGATACAAGGTTGATAGTCTTGCAAACTAAAAGGAGACGATATCCAATACATGAACTCGAATCGAAACTTTACTCATGCAGCTTGATCAGATAAAATTCAACTCAATCGAACTTTAATTACTCTCTATAAGAGCTCAAATCGTTTAGAACCTCAAATAATACTCTTTTCAATTTTATTAAAATAACATTGAATCATGGAGAATCAGTTTTTCCATATCTTGAGGTAAAAGCTATATGTTTTTATGAAGTTAAAGCGTTGACATAAGGAAGTGGATGAACCCAACTTACATACTTCACATGTTGCATACAAAGCTCAGGCTATAAATAAGTCATTTCCATCACCCTTTTCTTCATCAACATAACCTCTAAAAACCCAAAAATGGCAAGCAAAAAGGCTTTGTTCCTGATCGTTTTGACAACAATTGCTCTTTCGGGTGTATTCAGACAAGTGAAAGCTTATTCAAGCTATTATTGCAGCCCCTGGTCCCGCTGTGTGGGGCAAACCCTCTACTGCCCTTCAGAATGCCCCACCAGCGAGTCCAATGACCCCAAGGCTAAAGTGTGTCGTATCGACTGCTACTCCCCTAAATGCAAAGCCGAATGCAAACGTAACCATACTTTTCCATATTCCTTAATTATATGTTCTTTTTATATGTTTTACATAAGGCGAATTACTTATAAAAGAAAATGATCTTTAGATTGAGTATTGTATATTTGTGTGTTGTTGACATGGGTTTCTTGTGTTATTGCAGACCGTAAACCGAACTGCAACAGCCCAGGATCAGCATGCTATGACCCACGGTTCATCGGTGGTGACGGCATTGTGTTCTACTTCCACGGCAAGGTTAACCAGCATTTCAGCTTGATTTCAGACGCTAACCTCCAAATCAACGGTCGGTTTATTGGCCACCGTCCAGCGAGCCGGGCGAGGGACTTCACCTGGATCCAAGCCTTGGGTCTCCTTTTCAATTCCCACAGTTTCTCTCTAGAGGCAACTAAATCCGCCACCTGGGACAGTGAAATCGATCACCTGAAATTCTCCTATGATGGACAAGAGATCTCCCTACCTGTTGGCGGTCTTTCCACATGGAAATCGCCCGCGGAGGAGATCAAAGTGGAGAGAACTTCAGGGATGAACAGTGTGATGGTGACAATACCCGGGGTGGTGGAGATTTTGGCAAATGTGGTGCCGGTGACCGCGGAAGATGACAGAATTCATGGCTACAAAGTGCCTGCAGATGACTGTTTCGCTCACTTGGAAGTTCAGTTCAGGTTTGCAGGACTTTCTGACAATGTTGAAGGAGTGTTGGGGCGAACCTATCAACCCGACTTCAAGAATCCAGCGAAACCGGGGGTGGCTATGGCGGTTGTGGGAGGAGAAGACAAGTATAAGACGACCTCTTTGCTGTCGGCTGATTGCACGAGCTGCATCTTTGATTCAAGTAATGTTGCAGAGAAAGAGAAGCAGATGGTTACATTGGATTGTTCTGCCAAAGGGCTGTTCCATGGAAATGGGATTGTTTGCAAGAAGTGAGTGGCAGTGAAGACTTCTAAAGTGTGATGACTTAATCATCAAATAAAATCATCATAAAATATCTAAAAATCATCATTCTCTTACTGTTTAAGAACTCCCAGAAATTCGATTATAATATTCTGTACCAACATTTTGTGGTTTAAAGTTCTGAAATCGGTTTCTATGCATGGAGAAAACATCACTTTGTCATCTTCAACATCCACATTAGCCAGTTCCAAAGACTGTTAACACCTCACTTTGCATTAAAAAGTAAACTTATACCTCGTCAATAGGTTGCATGGCAGCGGGTATTAGGTCATGGGTTGACCCAGGACCACTCGGATCATATCAGAAGGTCCCCTACCAAAGCAATTATGGTGTATAATCAGGGTTGTAGACGAACCAAACGTTCAGCGAATTATTCGTGAACCGTTCGGCCGGGAAGTTCGTTTATGTTTGTTTGTTTAATAAATCAACGAACACACGAAAAATTATGTGCGCTTAGTTGAACGAACAAACATGAACAGAGGCTACACACATTCATTATCTATGTTCGTGAACGTTCGATAATGTGTTCGTTAACGTTCATTTGTGTGCGTTTGTTTAAAAGTTGTGTTTGAGATAAGTACGTTAAGTATCTATTTATATTTGGTGGATATTGTATAATTTTTTTATTTTAGTTATAAAATCAATAAATGATGGTTTGTATTTATTTGTTTTATGAAATTTTGTTTGTGTTTATTAATGTTTATTAATATTTGTATGCATTTGCTTGTCTATGATTGCGTTCGTTTATGCTTGTGAATAGTTCATGAGCAGATTCATTTTCTTACTAAATGAACATGAACAAAACAAAATATCTTGTTTATAGATAGTTCATTAACAAGTTATTTTCTTCATGAACAAAATCACGTTCGTGTTTGTTCGGTTCGTTTACAGCCCTATATGTAATTATATGCGGTTGTGGTTTGAGTTTTAAATTATTTAAGTTTTACGTTCACACCTAACTAAAATGGGTCTTTTTATCACCCTTAGGGGCGTTTGGTTGAAACGAATGGAATGAAATTGAGAAACTAGTATAATTTTCTAGTAATTATGTTTGAGTGGGTAATGAAATGTAAAACCCACGGGAATGTTTCACCTTAAATTCTCTTGGTTGTGAGATTTCAAAATCCTTCCACCTAGAGAGGGAATTTGAAATCTCACAACTAAGGGAATTTGAGGTGAAACATTCCCTTGAGTTTTACATTTCATTACCCACTCAAACATAATTTACTTGAAAATTATAATAGTTTCTTAATTTTATTTCATTTCTTCCAACCAAACGCACCCGGTGTTTCTGGGTGGTAAGGATTAAAACATCAAAATCAGTATGGATCGTTAACATCTCGTCTCAAAACGACTTACTCGACTATTGGGCGTAGTTTCAAAAGTTGTTCAAAAGATATAAAGGAGTGTCTACCACAATTCCGATGTGCACCATTGTGGTTGAATTTTTCGGTCAAAAACCATGAACTTCCTACGAATATGCTTGATTACAATCGATTGTATTTGATTTTTCATTCCGATAACCTCTATTTTGTTGAAATCGATTAATTGTCAAGCTATTCTTCTCTTAGGAGAGCAGCATTTTAGCTATCGTAAATATTATCAAGAGTCTTTTTGTCTAACTCCATGCCTTTATCACATGGAACAACAACATTAATCTATTTTTAGATACGTTCGAATTTATTAAAATTATAGATAAGCAGTGTCCTCATAAATCAAGTGGATTACGTGTGTTGTCATATCCTTAAAATTTAGGCTCGAGTTTGAAAATTTTCACCTATTAATTTCTAGGCAAAGACAAACCTTTCCCATGGACAAATGTTAGAAAGATAATTTTTATAACTATGGCTTCTTGTGTACATATCGATTTCCATATAAAAGATCTCCTTTCCACTACTACTACATGTAAGATTTCATCTTCAACAGATATAAATCACTTCATTTTTGGATTTGAAGAATATATCAACAGGGAAGACATTTGTTGTTTCATTTTATGTATGTGCGGTTGTCTTGTTTCAAATCGAGACCTTATAATCTCTTAATTGCTCAATATTATCAAACGATTTAACTGCTTCTTAAGTGAATCGTTGATCATTGTCAGTATTATATTGGATTGTAGTTTCACGGCCTTCATCATCTTAGGTTCATATGTAAGACACGTTGATAGCTTCCCAAGCATATGCGATACATGTTGAGCTACAATCTTCAAAGTTATCATAACCAACAAGTGATGTCTATCAGTAATAGATTGTTGCAATAAAGATCTTCTAGGTTAGTATACATTCACGGACATGCTTTCAATTTATGTAATTGCATACCACTATTAATTTGATTGCAAATAATAGTTTCTTGGGTGTCGTACAACTATTTGGGACTGATCTTTTTGGCTCCAATTTAAGAGTATTCAAATTTGGTTTTCTGTACCTATCCTCATCTTCACATTTTTTAAATGAATTATAATAACTTGTGTAACAAAAAAATATCATCATCCTATTATATGTGTTTGAAAGTCGAACCATAAATCCATGTAAGACAAATATGAGACAGAAGCCAGAGAGACATATATGACTTTCATTCAGATGTTAAAAATTAGAGTATGTTACTTGTTACATGACATTCTTTAGTATATGTTAATACACCCACGTGAAGGCATAATTAGACGTTATATTGGTTGTGTGTATCATGTTACTTGTGCTGCAGACAAGTGATAGAGTTGTACTAAAGGGAAATTAAAGGATACATGCACTTTGACTTGATTCTAAGCTACATGGTTGTACTCCAAGTGGTGGCTTTTTTCTTTTAAAGCCCAGAACATTTTGAAGGTTATTTTAAGACCAACTTGTGTCTTTTTAAAATGTTTAAAAATCTTTTCTTATATATTTAAGAGTTGCGAAGTGTGAATTTCATGTTTTTACATGAAATCTAAGGGAGTTCTGCTCGGTTTCATGTCAAACCCACAAGCGATGATATGAAGGGTTTATGTATTAACATGTTAAACTCGTTTATTATTATAATATTGTAAAAACATTATTTAATATACTTTTTTAACAACCTAATATGTATTATGTAATATCTTAAATTTTCAAGAACACAACTTTATGCCATAATTTTAAGTTTATGCCATATATTTTTTATAATAATTTAGCATACATTATGAAAAAAGATAAAAATAAATTCATGTCTAACAGGTTGTGTTTATGATTTCATGTCAGCTAATAAATATGTGTCATGTTTTTGACCACAAGATATCCAAATCATTTATTATGCAAAACATGTTGTAAAGTTTTCTTTTTGTTGTCTTTCAAACTTTTTTGTTCTTAAGAACGACAAACAATAATATCATTCCTAAAGTCCATGTCAATTGTATGTTTTTCAACTAGTGTTGTAGATAGTGGAATCGAGCCAAATTAACAATAATAATATAGATCAAGTTTTCAAGCTTATTTTCAAGCAAGATAATTGGCAGATGCTTCAAAACTAGATTCGATTCGAGTTTATTAGGGTTTAAAAAACAACAATTATAATATAGATCAAGTTAATTAGACAAGCTTATTAGGGTTTAAAAATTAACAATAATAATACAGACCAAGTAAATTCGACAAGCTTATTAGGGTTAAACAATTAACAATAATAATACAGACCAAGTTTGTCTAAATTGAATGAAGTTTCATGCCCACATTGTCTCATTTTGATAATTTTAAGTCCCTATTGGTAGAAAAAACCCACAACCTTTTGACGAGTTTAATTCTAAGGGATCAAATCTACGGGACAAAGGTTGAATGAATAGGTTGTGTAGTAAAGAAAATGGTAGAAGAAGGTTTGGACGCAGAATGAGTGCAAAAAGGATCTTGTTTTATCAAAAGGTATAATCATAAAATGATACAAGGTTGATAGTCTTAAGAGTAATAGGAGACGGATATCCGATACATGAACTCGAATAGGAAGTTTTGCTCAGACAGCTTGATCACATAAAATTCAACTCAATCGAACTTTAATTACTCTCGATAAGAGCTCAAATCGTTTAGAACCTCAAATAATACTCTTTTCAATTTTATTAAAATAACATTGAATCATGGAGAATTAGTTTTTCCATATCTTGAGGTAAAAGCTATATGTTTTTATGAAGTTAAAGCGTTGACATAAGGAAGTGGATGAACCCAGCTTACATACTTCATATTAGGGATGAGCTCGATGCCGTACCTGTACCAAACCGGTACCGATACCGAAAGTACCCAATCCCGAATTTTATAAAAAACGAGTACCGGTACCGGTACCGATTTTGGTATATGGGTACAGGTATCGATACCGGTACGGTACCGGTATTTCGATACCCAATACCTCTTTGGTACTCGTTACATCCACAACATTATTTTTTAGGCTTGTTGCATGAATCATGTTTAGTTACGATACCTAGTACCTGTTTTTGTGCCCGTTACCCAGTACATGTTTAATACTCAATACCTCTAAAAGTTTATAATAGCTAAACAAAAATAAAATATCAAAAAATGATTCACATGTCCAATAAAAATAATACATAGATTTGATCATGTATTCTAAATATAAAAAATTCCACACATGCTTACTACTTATCAATTGTGAAACAACATTGACAAAAATAGTAAATTATTTTTGCTTCATAGTGATGAATTTTACCCAAAAATAATAAACACCAATACAATCAATACCAATACCAAAAGTTTTAAAATACTAAAGAAAGACAATCTTCGATTTGATCACTATGTTCCTATTTTTCAAAATAGACTATTCGTATTTAGGTACTATCGGGTACCATACGGGACTTTTGGGTAAAAACCCGGTACCGGTACCGGCGAGTACCGATCCCAAAATATAAGAAAATCAAGTACTGGTACCGGTACCTTATACATATTTTCGGTACCAGCTGGGTACCGGTACCAGTACGGTATGGGTACCGGTACGAGTACTGGGCACCAAATGCTCATCCCTGCTTCACATGTTGCATACAAAGCTCAGGCTATAAATAAGTCATTTCCATCACCCTTTTCTTCATCAAGTTAACCTCTAAAAACCCAAAATGGCAAGCAAGAACGCATCGTTCCTAATCGTGCCGGCAACAATTGCTCTTTCGGGTGTATACACACAAGTGAAAGCTTATTCAAGCTATTATTGCGGCCCTTGGTCCCGTTGTGTGGGGCAAACACTTTACTGCCCTTCAGAATGCCCCACCAGCGAGTCCAATGACCCCAAGGCTAAAGTTTGTCGTATTGACTGTTACTCTCCTAAATGCAAGGCCGAATGCAAACGTAACAACACTTTTCCATCTACTTTATATGTTCTTTTTTATGTGGTTATAAAACCAAATTATATATAATAGAAAATGACATGCATATCGAGTAGATATGTTTGTTGATGTGTTTGTTATGCTATTGTAGACCGTAAACCGAATTGCAACAGCCCAGGATCAGCATGCTATGATCCTCGGTTCATCGGTGGTGATGGCATTGTGTTCTACTTCCATGGCAAGGTTAACCAGCATTTCAGCTTGATTTCAGAAGCTAACCTCCAAATCAACGGTCGGTTTATTGGACACCGGCCTGCAGGCCGGTCCAGGGACTTCACCTGGATCCAAGCCTTGGGTCTCCTCTTCAACTCCCACAGTTTCTCTCTAGAGGCAACTAAATCTGCCACCTGGGACCGTGAAATCGACCACCTGAAATTATCCTGACGGAGAGGAGAATTCCTTACCTATTGGTGGTCTTTCCACATGGAAGTCGCCTGAGGACAAGATCAAAGTGGAGAGAACTTCGGGGGTAAACAGTGTGATGGTGACAATACCCGGGGTGGTGGAGATTTTGGCAAATGTGGTGCCTGTGACCGCAGAAGATGACAGAATTCATGGCTACAAAGTGCCTGCAGATGACTGTTTCGCTCACTTGGAGGTTCAGTTCAGGTTTGCAGGACTTTCTGACAATGTTGAAGGAGTGTTGTGAAGGACTTATCAACCCGACTTCAAGAATCCAGCGAAACCGGGGGTGGCTATGGCGGTTGTGGGAGGAGAAGACAAGTATAAGACGACCTCTTTGCTGTCGGCTGATTGCGCGAGCTGCATCTTTGATTCAAGTAATGTTGCAGAAAAAGAGAAGCAGATGGTTACATAGGATTGTTCCGCCAAAGGACTGTTCCATGGAAATGGGATTGTTTGCTAGAAATGAGTGGTGAAGATCTTTTAAAGTGTAATGACTTAATCATGAAATAAAATCACTATATATGATCAATTAATGATCATTCTCTTACTGTTTAAGTATTCCCTGAAGTTTGATTATAATACTCTGTACTGAAATTGAAATTGAAATTGAAATCTTGGATCTGCAACTATCATCTTTTTTTTTTAAGTTCTAAAACTATTTTAAACCTAGAATAAAAGCTAAAACAACAATAATTAAACAAGTGCTACAGTCACTAAAAGCAGTTTCTAAGACCACCAGGGAGCATCACCTGTTCTGAAATCGGTTTCTGTACAAGGAGCAAACACCACTTTGTCATCCTCAATATCCACATTTGCTAGTTCCAAAGACTGTTAACACACCACGTTGCATTAAAGACTTATACCTCGTTAATAAAAATGTGTACACGTAATTGTTTCTGTTGAAGAAAAACAGACTCACCAGAAATGCAGGACCTTTAATAACTGATCCCTCGTTATTGTACTGGGAACCATGGCACGGGCAGGTAAACTTCTTCTCTACTGTGTTCCATGGCACGATACAGCCCAGATGGGTGCATACTGCATTAATCCCATAGGCTGCAAGAGTTGTATTGTTTTCAACCATAAGGTATGTAGGATCTCCCTGCAGTTTTCATACACAAAATCACATACAAATGTTAAAACAATATGTTTATATTCAACAACTGTTAAAGGTTTTTAAGATTCTCAAATCAACAAATAATCAAAACCAGAATCCTGAATCATCAAATAACCAAAAGCGCAATCTTGAATCATTGGACAATGAAAACTGAAATCTTGAATCATTAAATAATCAAAAGCGTAATGTTGTATCATCATCATATAACCAGAAGCATAATCTTGAATGATCAGATAAGTCAGAATTGAATAACCAGATCAAAAACATATCTTGGATCATCAGATAACCAAAAGCATATTCTTGATTCTTGAATCATCAAATATTATAATCTCGAATCATGAGACAATTAAAACCATAATCAGTTCCAAAATGCAAATCCAATCACCCTCTAAGAAGCGGTAAGCTTGATCAAATTCCCTACTTTTAAGCCAAGTGTAAGTGTTTTGTCACCAGGCCCATGGGTCCTTAACCATTCTGATGCTACAATGGAGTCACCAACCACATCTTTAGCAACAGTCCCACCTCTGCGCATCCAAACACCGTCTAAGAAACACTAGTTTGATCAAATCAACTTACATTGGTGCATAAATTAAATCAAGAATATCATTGTCCCACAAGAACTCACAGTTTCCATCATCAGTAGCTAACAAAACTAAAACCTTGATAACCCTAAAGATGGAATTATAAAGTGAACGAACCCAGGTGGTGAGAAGAAATCGGAAAAAGGGACCAAAATGCTGGCGGCTGGAAGACCAAAGGCACCGAATAACAACAAGTTCATGAGCTTCCTCCGTTCGATAGCCGGAAAATGGTCGGTGGGGATGCTTGTAGCCTGACAGTGACACGTCAGCTTCATTCCTCTTCCCCAGCAGCCTGCTGTTTCAAATCCCACCGACTTGGGTATTAGCCCTTTGGTCGGTGACAACACTCCTCCGTTGCTACTAGAACACAACTGTCGAAATCAAAATCAATTTGAAGAATGAAAGAGAGAAAGCAGCATTGTTGAAGAAGAAATTGAAATGAAGTTGTAAAAGTGTAAGTTGTTGGGTGAATTTACCTGAGGAGGAGTAGAGGGGGGAAGTGTAAAGGATGCCATGGGTGTAAGCTTGGAGGTGCGTTGAGATTAATGTGGAGACGAAAGGGAGCAAGAGAATCGAAATGATACTAATAGCGGTCGAATGGAAGTGAGCAGCAATAGAGATACAACGTTTTATTTTTATTATTTTCTTTTAACAAACTTTTTACTTTTTTAACTATATCATTGTATTCCCGAGTTTAATTAACGAGTTTTTAGAATTAGAATTGAATTGAATTTAGAAGGAATTTGATTTCGATTCTATATTTTTCAAAGGAATTGAAATCTTTCAAATGAATTTAAATTCCAAATGCATGTTGGTGACAACACTCATAGAATAATTGCAATTTATCACTCGTTGACGACGGTAGGTGGAGACGGTCTTTTGTTGGCGGCAGGTGCGATTTGCGGTGACTGTCGATTGTCGACAATGGTGACGACATGATCGATTTTCGGGGGCCAGGGCGACAAGAGTGCAGGTGGGGCGTCAAACGGTAATGGGCGATCGGCGACGGTTGTTGGTGATGATCGGCGGGTGCCTTCAAAGGTCTGTGAATGGCAACGACAATCGAGGACGATGGCGGTCAGGGGCGTAGACGATTATAGGCCGCTGGCGATCGAAGGTCGGCGTTGGTTGGAGGTTGGTGGCGTCGGAAAGGGTCACCGGTAGTGTCGTTTGTAGTGAGAAAGGGTGGTAAGTGGCGGTTGGTGGCGAGGGCGAGGGCGAGAGCTAGTGGAATTTGAAATCATTTA
>BJCM01066641.1:0-12213 GCA_018326385.1 Flaveria bidentis | reverse complement strand
GGCCATGTCCACCTTTACACCAACTTTTCAAAGAAAGTGTCCTTTTGGACACTTTTAGTCCCTCTACTTTGGGCTTTATTGTTTTTCTTTTTTTTATTCTTCATTTCTTTTATTTGTTATAAAAAAAATAACCGGGTGTTACAAATGATGTATGATGATGATGTTATGTATGATGTTATGCATGATGGTACTTGTCATGTATGTTATGTATGCTTGCTGATATGTATGATGATTTGCATGATCTTGTTTATGTTCCTAATTATGTATGTTTATCTTCCCGTGATTTTGCGTTGAATGTTAATGAAAGAAATGATAAAGTATTATGTAACGTAAACTGGAAGATAATAAAAAGAGGAACGTAATGAATGAATGCATGCATTAATGAAAAAAAAAAGTATAGAGAGAGAGGCTTGCAAGCAATATGTACGGAAGTGCACGACTCTAAAATGTTGTAAGCTCAACTGCGTATGGTTTAGTTAACCTTAAGGATACACGCAAGGGTTCCAGTCTTTGTGATTGACCAACGATTTGGTACATGGTTTATAGTGATTACTCACCTCGGTGCTAGTGTCAGGCCATGTGCGTATGGAAGTCATTTATGATCTTCGGCCCAATACCCGAGTTATGCATAATGTTGGGGGTGTAGTATACAGTTGGTTTATAGTGATTACTCACCTCGATGCTGGTGCCAGGCTATGTGCGGTATGTGAGCCTTTTATGATATTCGGCCTAGTACCCGAGTTATGCATAATGTTGGAGGTGTAGTATACAGTTGGGATCTTTGTCGCTTACCCTGGTTCTGGTGCCAGGCTATGTACGTTATGGAAGTCAATTATGATCTTTGGCCCAGTACCCCATTTGTTTGGGGCATAGCTGATGATATTGATCCAGATAGTGATAAAGAATGTGGTAAAGAAAGAAAGAGTTGAAAAAAAATATGATGAACAGTAAAAGAAAATAATAATGATATTATCTATGTATACTATGATCACGTGTGATAGTAATAAAAATGCCTTAACGAATGAAAGGTATTGTAATGTTTTTATAAAACTAGAACTCACTCAGCAACGCTGAATTTTTATGCATTTTCCAGTTGGCAGGTAAAGTTGCTGAGGATGGCACGGGACGGCTACTTGGCTCTGTTTGGATGACATTCTTTTGTATAATGTTTTTGCATTGTAATGCGAATGAACGATGTTTTGTAATGAATGATTGTATTAACTTGCAAAAGCATTTATAATGAAATGAAAAGTTATTTTAATGTTTCGTTGCGATGTTTTATGAAAGTTAAATGTAATTATAGGTTTTATTTGCGATGATTGGCCAGTTGTAAGTGTCCCGGGAACGGGGCCTTACAAAATCATGTAAAATACATTCAAAATCTAGATAACATTGAAATTTAAAATAAGCACAATCTCAATGGGTTCAAAAAATACGATATTATTATTTCATCTAGATTCTTAAAAATGTTGGTTAGAGTAATAGGTGCTAATGTGTAATCCATATATAACAATCAACTATGAGAGTTTGTGAATTTGCCTCCAAACTATAAAAAAGTTGGAATCAAATGGGTTTTCAAAATGAAAATTGGTATGGATGGAAATATACACATATGCAAACCAAATCTACTGTAAAATGATAAACGTATACTCAAAGAGTAAACTATAAGGAAACAATTTCTCTAACGGTCAAACTTAAATCAGTTAGTTACTATTCGCATATTAAGACTGTGAAATTTAGAAAAAGGGATTCCAAAAATGTCTTTTCTAAATGGATAATTTTTTTAAGATGTATATATGGATCAGTTAGAATACTTTATAGATCTAGAGAATCTTGATAAGGTGTGTACGCTTAAAAAAATCAATCTCTAGATCGAAACAAAGCATCTCGAAGCTGGAATCTTGTTTCAGTGAGAAAGTTAAGGAATTTGGTTTTGTCATAAGTCTTTGTGTTCTTAATATTATATGGTGATGATATAATACTCATTATAAATAACATTCCAACATTGTTAGGCGTAAATTCTTTGCTTGAAAAGAGTTATGTAATGAAAGATGCGAGTGAGGCTGCAAATATCCTTAGAATACATATTTAAAGGTAAATCAAAGCGATCGATAGGTTTGGGCCAAAATGAATATATTGATATGTTCTAACACGCTCTTTCACACAAGATCCAAGAATGGAGCTACAGGTGGCAACTAGAATGATCTTAGATAAGTCTTAGGGTCCTCTCATGAATAAGGAGATTAGAAATATGGATATAGTCTGGGGATCCATTAATTTATGAATATCATGTTTTAAATTGACCGATTCTATCATATGCCTTGAGTATGAAGAACATGTATCAAAAGAACTCAAGATGAAGACATGGAAAGCTGTCAATAACATTATTTTATATGATAGAAGGACATTATGTGTTGGAATATGGAGGATCGAAATAGGAGCTCACTATAAAGTGTTACACTTATGCAAGCTTCCAAAATTATAGAGATGATTTCATATCACAAAATAGTGGCGAATCCACAAATTATTTTCATGAGGGTGGAGATTTTTAAGGGTAATTTAGCTATCACAATATTATATATATTTTGGTTCGGTTCGAGTCAGATCGGGTAGGATATGGTTTTTAACTGAAAAACATCGTTAAAATAATCCCTAAAATATTGTATTTTCATATATATCAAGAACTACATTAAAACAATTATACTCATAAAAGTGGTTATATATAATGTTTAAGGCAATTATACTATCATATATAATATGTGTGAAACAATTATATTTATCTTAAAATGGTTCCCAAATACTTTAGTGTCGAAAAACACATGTTTGAGAACAATGTTAGCCAATATAAATTGAACTTGCTTAATAATAAAAAAATTTTATCTTGATATATTTTATTTCTTCCTACTAATTACTTGATTATTAGAGGGTGTAAATACTAAAAATCTACTAGGTTATAAACCCCAGTTAGTGAAAAAATATGATTCATTGAACTATTACCCAATTGTATTTCCATCCACAACAATGTGTTTTGAGACATTATTGTTTTATCTTTAGTTTCAAAAGTTCAAGGGGGGCAATTACAAAATTTTAAGGGGGGTGGTCCGGATTTTCCCATATACATAGCACTAAAAAATTTTCATTTAGGGTGGGCGCCAACATGTGGGTACGCCATTATCACAAAAGAGATATGCATTCACACTAAATGGACATCCGAATTTCGGATATTATGGATTCGGATTTGGATTCGAATGTTTTTGAACATCCCTAATGTATATTATTGATAATAAATGCATTGCTAGAACGTCTGACACTCTTACAGCCTCACGAGTACACTAGTGTATTCTTTTTCCAACATCTTACTTAGTGCCACCATCACCAACCAGATTTAACTTCAAACACTCAGTCTTAAACTACCTCTACAAACTAAAAAGACGTTACCTTCTGCTTTCTAAAACAATTATTGGTCAAATGACACGAGACCTTATAAAATTGCACACTGTTAAATTCTTTTGTACTTGCCATGGTACCTTTGTTTACAAATCCTGCATTCTAGTAATTGAGGTTGAAAATTTCTTCACTAGCCCCTTCCCAAACTTTTCACCACGTGTTTAGATAAACGAGTTTAAAGGATCATGTTGATCTAGGGTTCATGTTGTAACATGAATAAACATATATGAAGTGCTAAAGATCAAGATATTAAACTTGTCAACCCGATTAGCACCATAAATCATGAAATTAAATATTTTATTTGAATTGTTTAGGGTTCTACTACTAAATACCCACTTTTATAAATCAATATCCATCTATACGTAATATATAACCCCACATTTTAAATCATGACATTGTAGGTGTCACTTTGTTAGGACCTTGTATGGGACGAAGTACTAACTGATTTACGTGTATACCAACTCAAATAGTGCGGAATCCTATTTGATTGGCGATCTAATCACTGAGAATGCACATGGAATCGATCTTAGATTGAATCTAAACGTTAAGAACGATTGCAAATCGATTTAGTGCAATATATGAACTTGGAACAGGTTCTTAGAAGTCTTTGGACGGCTAGGGTACTATTTAGTACGTAGGTATTCGAAGTGTTATGTTTTTCCACGAATTAAGTGGTATTTATAGGTTAGGGTTTCTCATTCGTGCGACTGATCCAGTCTCCTGGTTCAGTCGTGCGACTAATTCATTAGCATGAAGTTGTTTATGCATATGGTCCATTAGCATGTGCCATTCGCATGAAAACTTCATACGACTAAGTTTGAATATGTTTCTCAATCATGACTTTACTAAGATTTATTCAAACATCCACAAACTTATATAATTAGTTCAATATGCGTTAATAAACAATAAGCATTCAAACATACACTGAAACATTTAACATTAATATCATCCATCACATATTCTGTTTCATTCAACTCATATATTTCATTTACATTTAGGACATGACAGACATATTACATTATGATCGTAAACTAGGTACATATGTATCAACACACTTCATGTCGACAACAACACCACATATGATTTATACATGAAGTATAACATTATACGTCACATATAGTAGTTATACATGTAATACTAGAAGGGTACCCGTGCAATGCGGCGGTGCGACATTTTACATTTGACACGTGCATTTAATATTTTGTTATCCATGTAGTAGTTTTACAAAAGTTTATTATATTTTTTCAAAGCTAAATTTTAAAGCACCAAATAAATAAGTTTTGCATGACAACTTGTATATATGCATTAATTTATTATATCTCACAAAATACAGATGGTTTTAAGTAAAAAGTTTACACAAGAACGTTTTAAAATAAACACAGGGTAAACTGTAGTCTCAAAACATTTTTATATGTGATATATTAAAAGATATAACTAAATTCTTAAAACATATTATATTTTTTTGGTTTATGGGTGTATAATATAAAATTTTATGCAAGTGTTAATAAATATAAGGTTATTATGTAACTAATTACAAAAGGTAATATGTAAATAATGTTATAAATACTATTTTACCTTAAAAATTATGCATCGAATAAAAAAAATATTATTAATTTTATGATAAGCCTTTATTTATAGAATAGAGGCGTAGAGGGGGTGAAAACAATTCTTTGAAAAGAGGAAAAAGAGTAGGGATGAGAAGATGGAGGGAAATGGAAAATATATCGCGCGCAGGTGATGCGAAAACAGCGGCTTCTATACCATCACCATATCCAATTTTCATTTGCTAACTCACAACATCAACCATCATCGGAGTATTTATCACCACCGCCACCGCCACCGTCACCACCGTCACCACCGTCACCACCGTCACCACCGTCACCACCACCTCCTCTCTCTCCTACAATCTCCATCACTTCCAAAACCCTAGATTTTCTGCATCGGAAGATCTGCTTCTGTTGTTGCAAGAGGTAAGCTATTCAGCTCAATTTGGCCGACATTTTTATCTCTGTCGATGAATGTATATGCGTTTGACACTGTTGTATTGCTCTATGTACTGACGGCTGACCTGTCATTGCTCGTTGTGAATGTTGATTTTTGGGGACTTGAAATGGATCTGCACGCAGTTTTCTTTTGCTATTTTTGTGATTGAAAGTGTTTTGAGCTTCAATTTCTAGAAAATATGCAGTTTGAGCTTCGTTTTTGGGGGTTTGATTGTCATATGTATTGAATTAGGCTCTCATAGTTTTGGCAATTTTGTTTTAGCATATGATCATATTCATTCACTTTCAGTGGCTAGATTATTTTCTTTACTAGTGTTGAAATTCCAATTCCAATAATAGCTATACGTTAGGATCTAGAAATACACATAATGGTATCACAAAACAATGTACAATAGTAATTATAGTCTAGGATCAAGAAATACATGTAACGTTAATTATATGAATACTGTCTCAGTTTAACTCATGCTAAAAGCGTTAAACTTCACAAATCTCGCTTTTCTTTCTTTTGGGTTGGAGTGTGATAAGGTGTTTTCGTCTAAAGTTATACTGTCACTTGAATGCCAGCTGCTACATATATAACACAACTTTTTTACTTTGTCAAATGAAACTTGTACTCACTATATGGATCTCACTTAGCCTGCACTCTGCGCTCAGCTATGGTTCCAAGAATATTGTCATCTTCATAGCATATCCTATTCTTTGAATGTCTCTAGTGCCCAAACACATACACAAACAACAAATACATAAGGTACTAATGCGTTCTTTTTTCCTTTTATTATTGTAGGTTGCAGAGTATCCTGCAACATTATTGGTGCTTTCAAGTTTGAACTCAAAATTTAAGTAATACAACTTTCGGCTTTTGAATATCGATTTTTCACCATGACCATGCATGATAAGAGCTTAGCCACTGGGGAAACTGCGTCAGATTTGAATTCCATGTGTGCTTGTGATGAAAAAGCTGTTAACAATCATGAAAATTCAGAGAATTTACCTGATGGTCCAACAGGAGGTTCAAATCTTGATCAACTAAAAGCAACTCAAGGAAATGAAACTAAGGAATTAAGTCAAACTCCAGATCAACGTAAGAGTGGGCGATCCAGAAGAAAAGAAAGCATGATTACTATGAGTCCTAGGGTCTTACGGTCAAGGTCTCAAGAAAAACCAAAAAATCAAATTTATGAATCTGCTGATGCTCCTTCACAAGAAGCAGATGTCAAAGAAAAGAAGAGAAGGAAGATGAAGAAAAATATGAAAGAAGATCATAATAATGAATTTCTAAAAATAAGAAGACATTTAAGATATTTATTGAATCGAATGAAATATGAACAAAGCTTCATTGATGCTTACGCTGGCGAGGGGTGGAAAGGGCAGAGGTTCGCTCTTTAAAATCAAAAGATTTCCTTTTGTTATTATTGTTATCAAGGTTTTATTATTCTTCAATTATATGATCAGGAATATTATACCTTTCTTGTGAGTCCTGTTTAACCCATTTGCAATTTGCTTATTGGTCTATAATCATGCAGCTTAGAAAAAATAAGACCAGAGAAGGAGCTTGAACGCGCCAAATCAGTTATTAATCGTTACAAAGTGAAAATAAGAGATTTATTCAAACTGATTGACACTTCGTGTGAGGAAGGAAGGATTCCAGAATCGTTGTATGATTCTGAAGGACAAATCGACAGTGAGGATGTATGACATTTTTTCCTTCACAACTTTGTTCTCTTATTCTACTTTGATATTAATGCCCTTTTTATTGGCAGATATTCTGTGCAAAATGTGGACAGACAGAAGTCAGGCTTGACAATGATATAATTCTTTGTGATGGTGCCTGTGAACGTGGATTCCATCAGTTTTGTTTGGATCCACCTCTATTGAAAGAACAAGGTAGCATCTCAATCTTGACCCATTAACTTAGAAACAGGTTGATTTAGTTCTTTGTCTAATGGGTCAAATGAGTTAATGTTATTGTTTTCTTAATATGTAGTTCCTCCTGGTGATGAAGGGTGGCTTTGCCCTGCTTGTGATTGTAAGGCTGACTGTATTAATCTACTTAATGATTATCTTGACCCTAAACTTGCTATAGAAGATAGCTGGGAGGTCGGTTAGTTAATTTAAATATCTGCCATCTGGGCCCGCTATAATATTGTTCTGAAATCTCACATTACATATTTCTTGAGTGCAGAAGGTTTTTCCTGAAACTGCAACCTCTGGGAATAAGTTGGATGATAATTTAGGACTTCCGTCTGATGATTCGGAAGATGACGATTATGATCCTGATGGTCCACAGATAGAAAAAGATGAGGTAGACGCAGAGGTAGACACAGAAGAGGATTCTAGCTCCGATGAGTCTGATTTTTCTTCCGCATCTGAGGATTTGGGGGCTGTAACAAATAATGAACAATTTTTAGGACTTCCTTCTGAGGATTCAGAGGATGATGATTTCAATCCTGATAGAGTAGACTCGGATGAGGAGGCTAAGATGAAAAGTTCTAGTTCTGATTTTACATCTGATTCTGATGATCTTGCTGACATAAAGAATGAAGTGACATCAGCTGAAGTTCAAGGGCTTGACACGTCTGGAGATAAAGAAGAATTACCAGAATCAAATGTGGAAAATGATGATTTTGGCCCTATAACTGCCAGGAGAAATGTTGAGAGACTGGACTACAAAAAGCTGCATGATGTGAGTCTATCACCTCTTGAATGGGCTGAGTCGTGTTGTATTTGATCTCAAATGGGTCAAATTTAAGGAATTTAGCTCAAACAGGTTAAAGGTGGCCTAAAGTCTTTTTTAATGCATGCAACCTTTTCAAACACATTGTTTAAAGGTTTAGATTGCATTCAACTAAAAGTGTCATTATTTTTAACTTTTTTAGAGGGACAGATAATCTGTATTTGAAATAACCCATTTCAGCTGGACCCTTTAACCTGAATTGCCTGAGGCATCAACACTCTACGAGATCCAATATGTTTGCCAATTTTCCTACAAAACATTATTTTTTATAACTGAATATGGGTTAAAAATATGTCCATTAAATACAAGGGTTACTCTGAAGTAATTTTTTTAATTTTTTACTTAGTCTTGTTCTGATGCTTTGTACAGGAGGCATATGGGAATGAATCTTCATCAAGTGATGAAGATTTTGATGATTCTGAAGTGTCAAATAGACTGAAAAAGACAGAAGGAACAAAGTACAGTAAAGTTAGTAAAAAACAGAAACAAAGTGAGTTTACTACACCTGTGAGAAAAAGCAGTAAGAAGTTAGATGTTGAGGGCGCAAGTGATGGAAGTGGTAATAAATCATCGAAAAGAAGAATTGGGGAAGCTGCTGCTAAGGTATGATTGTTCATAATTCTTGCATTTATTTATAAAGTAATATTTTCTTTTTGGTTGTATTTCTTGTATAGAGGCTCTCTGAAGCTTTCGAGGAAAACCATTATCCCGACCGGGCCGTCAGGGAGAATTTGGTCAAGGAACTGAATCTAACTCACAGTCAGGTAAGCATCACTAATATTTTCTGATATTACCCAATGTACACTATGATTGTGTCTTTATGCATATTGTTATATTATTTTGACAGATCAGCAAATGGTTTGGAAATGCCCGTTGGACCTTTAATCATCCTGAAGGGCGTAAGAAAACAGTAATATCACCCCCTAAACCGGCAGAAAATTTAACTACACAAGAAAACGAGGCAAGCTCTGCAACTCCAAACTCTAGAAAGAGAAAAACAAATGCAGATCATCCAACGGATTCATCAAACCAAACTACTCATAATCATGGCCAAGTTCAAGCTAAAAGATAATGATGACCGTCCTGTATTGCACTTATTTGCAAATACCTTTCATCTCAAGTCTCGACCTTTGATCAAGAATTTGATGACAGACTGTTGAAGACTGACCAAAAGGTCCAAAAGGACAACATTGATAAATCTTGAAAGGTGAGTTGGATGAATGATCTTGTAACTTCAAATAAATCACCTTACAAGAATCAAGCACTTTTATAAGTTGTTGAATACTTGTCATTCAATTAAGTGGATGTTGGGTCTAATTTTGTTGTTCTATTTAGGTAGTGTTGTATTGATTTTAGCTGCTTTTCACAACCCAAGTTTTTCTTTAAGAAAAAAAAACATGTATGTGTTATCACAAATAGACATTTTTTATAATGTGTATGCAGACTAATGAGTTCAGTTAACGACAATTTGTATGACTATTTATGAGGGTGGATGCTAGCTCTCAAGATTGTTGTTAATTTTATGATCAGATTCGCTTGTTGGTTATGTTTATGATCAGCTTCCACTTGTTGGTTAATTTATAATCAGATTCTGCTTGCTTGTGTCTAAACTGTGGCTTCTTGTAATGTTCTTTTGTGACCAAAGCAAGGGTGGCACTTCAAGTTCCTTGATTGAGACTCTTGATTTAGATTTGTGTCACATGGATTTAGGTTTTGATTAAATTTGTGCACATGGCATTTTGATTATTATTATACAACTTTTTAAACACAGATAAGGCTATCATACAGGACAGTAATATACTAATACATATTATGTTCATGATAAGTGACATGTTCTTAATAATAAACACAGATAAGGCTATCATACAGGACAGTAATATCCTATTAAAATCTCCTTTCTCATGTTGATGGGTCTATCCTCCCTCCTGTACTGACCATTGCCGCTGCCAAGAAAACTGAAATTGATAACCCCTCTTATCCGAGGAGCTGTCTCATTAATCGTTGGTCGACCTTTGATCAAGAAATTGATAACTCATCTATTGAGAGAGTCCATACTTTTAGGGACCAACTTTGTCTTCTTTCTAAAGGCACCAAAACCGTGGTTGAATTTGGTCGTGCCTTCAAAACTTTGTGTGATCATCTTGTGGCTATTGGCCACTCTGTTAACCCCGATGACCAGCTTCACTTGTTCTTGTGTGGTCTTGGCGCTTAATTTGAAACTTTCTCCACCGCGGTTCGCTCCACTTGTCCCGCTCCCACCTTTGTTGACATGTTTCTTCGAGTTTTGCATTGTTCTACTACTGCTCCTGTTGCATAAACTGCTGATCGCAACTCTGCTCCAAGGGGTCGTGGTGGTTGTCTCCCACGTTTCAATGGTTCTAATTGTGGTCATGGACGTGGGTTTCGCCCACCTCATTGCCAAATATGTAGAACTAATGGTCATTATGCAAACGCGTGCCCAAAACTCACGTCCTTTGCCAAGCAAACCAACCCAAGTGATGATGATTTGGTGAAAGCGTTTACCGCTCAGTGCCATGTTACCACCTCCGGACCCGACTGGTTTGTAGACTCTGGTGCTACGAACCACATGTCCTCTTCTTCTGTGAACATGCAAAGTGCCTCTCCTGTCTCAGGTACTACTTAGTTTGTTTCCTTTGGAAATGAACAACAACTTCCTATATCTCACAAAGGTCATTCTTGCCTCCCAAATAATTTATTGTTAAAAGACATTATGCTTGTGCCACACCTAACAAAAAAAAATCTCTTATCTATGAGCAAGTTGAATCGTGATAATCAAGTGGATGTTTTGCTATCTCACCCTCATTTTTTTGTTCAAGATCAGATGACAAAGAAAGTTATAGCCAAAGGAAGTGTTGATAATGGTCTCTGTTAAAACTTATAATTCAAGTATGAATAATATATATATATTTCTAACATTTGTATGTTTCTTTTTTGCAAGGGTACTTTGGTGTCTTTATTTCAAAGTTAAGGGGGTGAGCTGTTTGCATCTTCTAGTTTTTGGTCAAGATCTCTCAAAATTGTCAAAGATTCCAATTTCTTCTTTTTGGTCGATGTCTTCGCTGTTCAATCACCTCTTTCAGCCTTCCATTTTATTGTGCAACCTTCTTCCTTTTTTGAAGATATTCACACCTACGAAATCATCTTCTCTTCTTTGCATCTCGGCATTGATTTCTCCTCTAATTGTTTCCTTGGTGATTTTTCTTCAAGTATAAATAAAGTGCTTTAAGGTTATGTGTGAGATACAAAAAAATCAAACTGATCATTGCAAATCATTTGTCTAAGGCTAAGCCTCTTGTCTAGTTTCTTTGTATAAATAAAGTGCTTTAAGGTTATGGTTCAAATGTACCCGATGATGATGAGAAGGTAACTGAATGTAATAGTATTCATGATGATGGTGGTAGCTCTCCATTGCCGGTTAACATTGATAGTGACACTAGCAATCTGGTAGATTCAGATACTATACCGGATATTCGTACTAGTGACACAACCAATCTTAGTAGTGGTGAAGAGGCTAACGCAACATATGAAAACGAGTATGAGATGAGAAATACTTCTCCTGAGGGTCAATCCGAGCCCCTTAATGAGCCTGATAATATTAGAAAATCTGTTAGAAAGTCTAACTTACCTAGGAATTTGTCTGATTATGTGATTGGAGGAAAGGTCAAATATGGCGTTGAAAGAGTTGTCAATTATTCATGCTTGTCACGTGAAAATTTTTGCTTTACTAGTAATCTTGATAAAACTATTGAACCAAAATCATTTAAAGAAGCCGTAAAAGATAAGAATTGGGTTAGTGGTGTACAAACCGGTTCGGGGGCCCAAACCGGTTCGGGTCCCAAACCGAAACCGGTTTGGTCAAATTTGGTCAAAACCGGTTTGGCCCGAAACCGGTTCGGGTCCAAACCGGTTTCAAAACCTAAAAACCCAAACCTATCAAACCGGTTTGGGTCGGTTTGGAACCGGTTCGGGCCCAAACCGGTTCGGCCCAAACCGGTTTTGTTTTTTTTT